>JAXBDA010003631.1:0-33512 GCA_036023075.1 Gaultheria prostrata
GATCTCATTATTCTCAGGTACCTGTTCCTTTTCAGGAAATAACTCTTCGAGAGATTTCTCTTCAGGAGATTCAGAAGTAGGAGAAAATGTTGATAAATTCATTCTTGTATTTGCGGGCTTAGCCTCTCCATGAGAGCTTATATTTGCTAGCCTGATCCCCTCAGAAGTATCAGCTATTTCTGGGACTTCAGTTTCTTTGCCTAGGATTTTTCTCTTCCAGGGAAGTTTATCTTTGGCACCGACAGGTCTCCCACGCTTCTGGCGTTCTTTAGATTCATCAGCTGTTGTACTAGAAATTTGTCCTGTGGGAACTTCGATCCGCGCTGGGATATTAGCAGCTGGAATATGAGACTTAGTCACTTTCTTTGTATCAGTAAATGCATCCGGTAACTGATTTGCAATACTTTGCAAATGAATGATCCTTTGAACTTCTAGTTCACATTGATTAGTACGAGGATCAAAATGAGATAATGCCGAACCATTCCAAGTAATTTCACGTCGAGCTTCTGGCTTCGATTTATCTCCCCTTAATGGTGGGAATACTGATTCATCAAAATGACAATCCTCAAATCGTGTGGATAACGTGTTATGAAACTAAGCAGATAATAAAAGCTGAAAAGTAAATAAAGCGTTGGACACAAAATATGTAGAAAAAGAGTTCGTCTTCTGGACTACTCAAATATCATTCAGAGTGGTATTTTGCTTTCTGCTTTTCTTTCTCTCTTTCTCGGTGTACAATCCCTTTCAGATCAGTTCCTTTATATAGCAAAAAAGCTACTAACTATTTAAAGCAACCACTCCTTTCAAGAAGAATGGCGGCCTTCCATTATGGTCATCCACAACCATTGTACAGGTATCATTTATAACACCTTCCAAAATTTCAGACCCATTAATTTCTCTTTTTCTCCAGCCTTCATGCACGGCTATCCCCTGGAGCTAAAGGCTTGGTGTCCTCTTGGCACACGGACCAATGGCTCTCATTTTAACAATTGCGGTGCGTAAATACTCTGGACCCCCAAACTTTGAACCTCCTTGAATGGTATTTGTTCCAGCCGGGTACATTTTAGACTGCCAAAACGGTCGACATTATCTGATCGAGTCCCGGGACATGTCATTATTCATGTAGCGGTATGTACATTACAATGGCAGGGTTGCCAATGCATGTCCAAAATTGTGTCTTGTGATAATTGACCCAGGGATTATTGCAATTGAAAGGCAAAAATTATTTTCGCTTGCATTGTTTCATTAATTGGACTTTTGAATTGTGGCCCTTTTAATTACTCCGGAGAAGCGGGGCAAAATGGGGTATCAACATTATGTGCAGATCGATTAATTTCGATATCATAAAATTACAATCCAACAAACCTTCAGCAATCTAAAAAGTTTTCGCTGACAGCGAGGCGAATCCGAATGATTTCAGATAGTAATTCTCACTTGCTTAAGTTACCTTGATGCATCAAAAAAAACAATTTATTAATGATGTGGTTCAATCACAGAGTTCCAGCTCTAATTGATCGTGTTCCCCGTTCCAACAGCTACAAATGACAAATTAATGTGTCTTGTCAACAAAAAAATAAAATAAGGAAGTGGGATTCTAAATTGCTAGTTACACCAATTGGTTACAAGAAATAGCTTTAGCTTTGCGTCATGCATGAATCATGATGGAAGTATTCACTTGAGATTATACAACTGTGGTTCCCTTCAGCTTCTTCGTTTGTTTTTGTGTATTTATGGGTTGGTTCGATCCGAGCCAACCCACATAGGTCGTTCGCATAGGTTCAGTGATTGGGTTAGTTAGAAGGATGATAAGAGATGGACTCTTATCTCTACCTGTTTGGAGAGTTTAAATAGAGTTTAAACTCTAAGACTTTGTTTATAAATAAATTCTTGCAGATATTGAAGAGATATCTGCAAGACTTTATTTATAAAGTCGTTGTTTACAAATAATCAGAGTTCTAATTCTCTCCTTCTCCCAAAAATATTCTCCTATCAATATCTTCCCTCCCTAGGGTTTTCATCTACGAACCCAAGGATTTGCGGTGTGGATATTAAGACTTAAGAGTAGGCTCTAGTAGTTTTCTCTACGCGACGAGGATAGAAGACGGTGTTCGGGTTCTTGCTCGTGGTTTTGGTTTGTTCTTGTAGAGCGTGCATGTCTCAGTTCGTCGATCTCCGAAAGCTCGAAGTATTCCAATGCGCTTCATTATGTAAGTCTTGTGTGATTTACATGCTTTCGATAGAGTTAACACTGATATCAAAGCTCTTATGGCTCTCTCTCGCATGAACGCCTATGTTTCTGTTTTTTATTTTCTAGATGTTAATAGTTTTTTTTATGATATTCTGCTTTATTAAAAAATAAAAACGGGGTTGTTGTAGTGAGATATAAATCAGATGTGATCTTGGCTTGGTTCGTGATGTTTAATCAAGCATCAGATAATGAAGATTATTAATCGGTTACGTGTGCGTCGATTGAACGACAAGGCCCCGAACAAGTTTACAGTGATAGGACACAAGTGTGTGCTCCTTTTTAATGCACCGTTTTTTCTTGACAAGGTTACTGCTTGATTTTGACCAATAGTAATTGTTTTCCCATGTTGTAGTCTTTCATAGAACAAAATGTTTTTACCAGCACAAGTTGGACTTTGTTCCTTTTCAAAACAGAATTGTTACAGACCTATTTCTTGTACGTGTAAAAAAAATGAATTTTGTTGTGGTAAATTATTTCTGGGGTCAGTTGCTATAAGGTCCACTATAGCTATTTCCTAACACTTGCAGTCCACATAACTTTTTCCTAACACATCTAGTCCACTCATGCATCCAAAGTACGACAATACCCCTCGCTTATATGTGAAGTACGTCACCGGCACCGGAAAAGTCACCGACGCTGGAAAATGGTCGACGTCGGAAAAGTCGTTGGAAAATTTCATCGGCGCCGAAAAAGTCACCGACGCAGATATTAGATGTGGTTATCTGGGCTCACAAGATGTGGTTATCTACGCTAACAACTTTTCCAATTTGAGCCCTATAGCAACTGACCCTATATCTGGAATCACCAGATGTGGTTATCTGGGCTCACAAGATGTGGTTATCTGTGCCAGAAACTTTTTCAATCTGATCCCTATAGCAAATGGCCCCATATCTGGAATCACCAGATGTGGCTATCTATTAGATGTAATTATCTGTGGCTAAGCAGATGTGGTTATCTGTGCTGGCGACTTTTCCAATCTGATCTCTATAGCAATTGGCCCCATATCTAGAATCACCAGATGTGGTTATCTACTAGATGTGGTTATCTGGGGCTCACAAGATGTGGTTATGTGCGCCGATGACTTTTCCAATTTGATCCTTATAGCAACTGGCCCCACATATGGAATCACCAAATGTGGTTATTTGGGCTCACAAGATGTGGTTACCTATAAGATGTGATTATCTGCACTGACGACTTTTCCAATCTTATCCCTATAACAACTGGCCCCGTATCTGGAATCACCAGATGTGGTTATCTATAAGATGTGGTTATCTGCACCGACGACTTTTCCAATCTTATCCCTATAGCAACTGGCCCCATATCTGGAATCACCAGATGTGGTTATCTACTAGATATGGTTATTTGGGCTGGCGACTTTTCCAATTTGATCCTTATAGCAATTGGTCCCACATCTGGAATCACCAAATGTGGGTTATCTAGGCTCACAAGATGTGGTTATCTGCACTGATGATTTTTCCAATTTGATCCCTATAGAAACTGGCCCCATATCTGGAATGACAAGATGTGGTTATCTGTACTACATCTTTTTTTTTTAAGCCTACATGGGACTAGAAAACCACATCTTGTGAGTCCAGATAACCACATCTTGGGAGTCTAGATAACCACATCTTGTGATACCAGATATGGTTATCTGCGCCGATAACTTTTTCGGCGATGTCCAATTTTCCGGCGACTTTTTCGGCTCTGGTGAAATTTTCCGGCGAACTTTTTTGGCGCCGGTGAACTTTTCCGGCACCAACGACTTTTCCGGCGAGAGTATATTATGTATTAAATTTAATTTGAGAGTATATTTGTCTATTAAAAATGGAGAGTAGATCTTACACCTTAGAAAATGCAAAAAAGTGGATTAGAGGTGTTATGAAAATATGAAGTGGACTAGACATGTTACAAAAAGCTATAATGGACCTTAGAACAATTCCTTATTAATTCTGACAAGTTAGGTTAACGATTGTTGGTCATTTTTAAAAAAGAAAATTAAAAAAAAATTGGCTACTGTGATTAATATTTTTTAACTGAGCCAACTCAAATCATTGTGATTTGGGAAGCCGAATTAGATCGTTGGGACCCCAAGACTGATTTTTGGTTCTCATCCTTTTGGATTGATATAGATTAGAATCTATTTCCTACAGCATTTAGGTTTTTTTTTTCTTTGGAAAACAGTGAATGATCTATAGTAATTCAATTTATTAGGTATTTATTGTTTATTGCTACGTCACGGTGCAAACAATTGGACCCTAGATTATTTGAAGATATCTATCTTCCTATGGGAGACTATTGTGGACGGTGCCACTTTTTGTTTGTTTGAAAACGAGGCGATTTTGGAAAAATAAATTTAGAGTCGCCACCCGGGTTTTATTCGGAAAAGGATTTGGTACCCGAGAAACCATTTTGAAAATAATGACTCTCGTGCTGTTGGAAAAAGGATTTAGTCTGCGAAAAACAAATAGAGATTTTTCAATTCGGGAGCCAGGTTACAAGAGGGGAAGGTTTTGTTTAAAAAGCACCCCACTTGCCCGAGAAATACTTGGTCTTTACTAAACATTTGTGGGATTTTCGGAAAAACTTTTTTATTGCAAAACTTTAATCACATAAACGAACAAATAATAACAAAAAGTTTAACTAGGAAACAGAGTACAAAATATGAAAACAGAGCACAAGGTCCGATTCTGGCCAACGGTGTCGTGCAGTTTAATTGAGTGTGCCGCACGACACAATCAACCACTGAAAATTTTGAAAAACTTTGGCTTTTGACAAAAAACTTGGAGATGAAAATGGTTTTCAAAATGGAGGTTTTCTCTAGGATGGAATCATAAAATTCGATTAGAACAAGTAATTAAAAGGAGTGTACTTCCTCACAAAAGCAAAATCACGTGATAACGGAGAATATCGCGTAATTCATGCTCGGGAAATTGTTTTTCTTTGAAACTTGGTTACCCAAGCTTAAGGAAGGGTACCAAAACCCACCTCAAGCGTGGAAACACCCCTCAAAATGCTGACCTTGGCTAGGAAACAAACATTATACCTTTTGAAATAATCCTTTGGAATCAACTGTTCGGATTGGAATGGCTGTGGATTTGGGTTTTTAAGTGAGGTTTTTTGTATGATTTTTGAGTGGTAGTGATGGTTTGAAGGTGACTAAAATTCTAACAGAGTGAAAGGAGGAATTTCATGGAGGTTTTTCTGTTGCTCTTCAACTCGGAACACTACGGCCATTTATAGGCACGAGGAACCGACCGGTTTACACGCAAAAAGGATTTTTCACACAAGAATGGCCGGCTAGGGTCGTAGCCTTTCCCCTTCATACAAAATTATTATGAAACTGTGTCGTCTTCGCCAAAAACCTGAGCTGCTGGTGCATCTGGGATTCCCGATTTGACAGTGAAGTGTGCCGTGAGGTGGAGTTGGCAAAAACTTGGTTTTTTCACACCGTGCGGCTGAGTTAGTGTGTCAACTGAATTGGTTTCTTTTTGGCTTTTTGTGACCTGAAGGATTGTCCCAAAATATTTTTGGGCATTTCTTTCGTCATCGAGGATTTCAAAACATGCACGAAGATAAAAAATTGGGGTGTCTACAACTGTGGTGGAACCATCCATGCATATACTCATTATGTGTTGTTGCATATATGTTGGCATAGATGGTTGATATGAGGTATTAATATTTTTATGCATTTTGAGATTGGCTCTCATTGATGATAGAGACCAGAGACAAATTCATTATATGGAGATAAGTGCAACACCCTCATTTGTTTTTTATTGTAAGGAGGTGTGTTTTTGCATTGTGTTTGTATAATATATATTTTTTTGGGGGTAAACCAGTTTGAAATATAAAAAGGCTAAGTGAATATTTTTGCTTCCCATACTTGTATAAAATATTAATTAGGGACTTAAAATATTTAGTCCCGTCCTCTTATTGGTATACATTCATCGGATATTTTGTCTAAAAATCGATTAAGAAATAATAAATTACCCCATGTGTTGGGGTGATGACTACGAGGGTTTCGAATTTTCGGCCTCTCAATCTATGATTTCAAGGCTTACATTCGCGGGCAGGTTTCGTTCTCCTACCAACGATATAGATGGCACCCTTGCCATTAATATCATTATTTGCTTAATAGGGCTTTGGGATAAAATTAATTGTAATGTGCTAAATATTTCCAATGCACAAATGAATGTAGTGAAATGGCCTCGAAGACTATTGTTGCCGATCTTGTTAAGGGGGAGAAACTGGATGGGAAAAACTATAACATGTGGAGTAAGAAAATCCAGCATCTCCTCAATGAGCAAGAAGAACTATGACCATCCCGGAAGAGGGGACCACTGCCCAGCATCGCCGAAACATGGAAACTTATCAAAATTGGGTTAAGAAAGACCGTCATGCACGCTTTACTATGTTAGCGAGCATGCACAATGATCTTATTGGTGAGTTTGAAAACTGTGCCACGGCCTAAGATATATGGAACCAGATGTAAATTGTTTTTGATGGCACAACAGCAACTAGGTTACGCGCGTTGTTGACACCGGATTTTGCCCCACCCCTATTTCTTCGAATCAAGTTGATGAGGTCGACGTCCCCAAGGGAGAGATGCCCGACCATCAGAAATCAGAAACAACTTTACCGTGCAGAACGCGCGATCCCCGGTAAAGGTAGACTGGCACGGTAAACCTATCGACGCCACAAAATTCAATCTCCAATATATCAATATATCTAACATCTGCATGTGCATAGCTTGGATAATAAGCATGCCCTTTCAGGAGGCTGTAGCCCTCCCTCTCGTACATCTGACAGAAATCAGCTCCCGGAAGCTTGTTTCTGAGACTACCGGCCAACTATATCATCAGGACGTCCAATCGAGCATCAGACCGTTGGATGTACCCCTCTCAGCAATACTAAATGATTGGTTCAATTCGCGTTAAGATCGGACGACGATTGACCGTTGAACCAGCACTCCCTCCGTACCCGCACTCCCTCCGTACCCTTACCCGGTAGAAATTAACAAACAGGGCCAAGAGATCCAGGTTTTATCTGTATAAATCCAAATCTCACAAAACTTCATATTTTAGCTTAACGTGATGAAAGTAAGTCTCACGTCAAGTATCGGGCGATTCTGAGCCCGTTTTATATTTCCAGGGACACTGCGCTTCCCGAGATGGCCGATTCCATGATCATGGACATCGGAACCCAATTTTTAAGATCAACACCAACCATAATTCATTTCTAAGCATTCTGAAGTTCCATGTAAAATTTTAGGTCAATCAAACTTCGTTCGGTCATCCGATCGCTTACAGCACTCCAATTCAACTAAAAGCCGGGCGATCACATTTCTCTATCTTCGAAGCATAATTTGGAAAAACGGACATCGCCACGACGCTCAGAACACCTCAAAACCCTAGGGATACCTCCCTGGACGTCGTTGGATCAAGGAATTACATGCAAACACGGACGAAGTAGTGCAGACCCCTAGGCGCCCAAAGAATGGGCGCCTATTTCAAGGCAGCCCATGGCTGCTTGCCACGTGTCCCAGGCGCCCAAGGAATGGGCTCCTAGCCCTTGTATAAATATGTGAAGGCCATTTCAAGTTTAGGCACACTTTCCACCCCCTTAGTCTCCGTTGAATTCTGTGATCACATTCGATAAGGAGGAATTCTTCAGCCATCTCGTATTGGTGAGTAGGGTTGGAAGTCTAGCTTAGGCGGTAGCTCTACAGGGTTTCTCAGAAAGGAACCTCGGTCGTCAGAGTTATGCCGAAGCTCTGCCAGATTCCCCAAGTGGAATCTCGGGATATAAGCACTACGTGAAAGCCCTGCCGGTTTTTCTCCGAGAAGAACTACCAATAGTCAGGGCTTAGCGGTAGCTCTGTTCGAGTTCCGACTCGAGATCCTTCAGCCCTGCCGTTACTCTGTCCGAGTTCCGACTCAAGATCCTCCAGTCCTGTCATTACGCTGCTCGATTTCCGGCTCTAAAATCAACCAATTTCTGTCAGAGGCTATAGCCGATTTTCCCAGGCCACTTTATACATCCGATTCTCTACCCGGGGTTCGAACCGGGAGGTTGTAAGTGAACTTAAATACTGATCATTACTTGCTTTCAACAAGTAGTAGATATATCTAGAATTGTACTGGCCCGGCAGTTGCTCGGGCCAACCCTGCGTCCAAGCCCACGAATTTGTACTGCATACTCATAGTCTCATACTCAATCAGTCTAGATATTCATGAAATATATCCACTACAAGAAAATGGGGAATTCCTGGCATTTTTATTTCCGGCATTATAATTAATGCCGGAAAAGCCACTATTACCGGCATTCCAAGAAATGCCGGAAAAAAATAACTTTTACCGGCCTTTGTTTAAAATAATGCCGGCAAAAGTCGAATTTCCTGCCAAAATATTACCGGCATTTTGTTAATGCCGGCAAAAGAACTTTTACCGGCGTTTTTTTAGAAAATGCCGGTAAAAGTTTATTTTTTTAAAAAAAAATTCTACCGTATAATATAAATATTTTTCTCTATGTGTTGTGAAACAACATAGGCACTAGCACAGTTGGTAAGTGCTCGCGCGCGCGAGGAAAAGGTAATGGGTTCAAATCTTGGGGAGAACATTTTCTCCAATAAATTGCACGCCATGCGGGCGCCATGCAAGCACCATGCGCGCCACGTGGGCGACACGCAAGCATGACGAGGCTGCCACGCAGGCGCCACAGGGGGTGACACGTGGCCGCCATTTTTGTTTATAAGGCAATAGCTTTCCCGGCATTTGTGACGACTTTTCCCGACATTTGTAGCATTTACGACACGTGTGTAGACGGCATATGTAATAAATGCCGGTAATGCTCAACAAATGCCGGTAATGCTCATTTCCAGCATTTTTGATGGTTTTTCTGGCATTTTTCAAATGCCGCAAAAAGACTAATTTGGCGTAGTGATCTAAGAATAAACGTACACTGTCGTTGCGCACCGCGTCAGTCTCGTTAGGGTTTTGCAGCGAGGAATACCAAAAGACTGTCACAATGGCGTACGCGCCAAAGGGGTTTGGTACTTCAAACGGGTCCATTGCGTGGCTTTACCATCACCTCTGGGTCTTTTCTGTATCTTCTGAGATCGCTATAACCTTGTCTTGACTAGCCGTCCGGGCAGTCATACAAAACAACTAAAAATAAGCAATCGAGATCAAATCCCGAGAATAATTCATATAATCTCAACTGTTCATGGTCCCTCTGGTAGATCTGCCCCATGGCACCCAGTTGTGCTGTCCGCGTGCTCCGAGTAGCCGGACCATTTTTATTACTCATATCATTTACACTGTATGCCAAGGAGTTGTAGGGTCCATCTTGACTTTGTTCCGGATTCGCAACCAGCTTCTCCCCAAAATTACCAAAATACCCTCGAGTCTATCCTAGGGTTACCTCCATGTCCAAATTACCAAAATACCCCTGTGTTGCCCCCATGGTCAACTCCATGTCCAAATTACCAAAATACCCTTCCACTATATCCAGAGTTAGTCCAGCCTACGGATTTGACCCGGGAGCCTCCCGGGGCCCGCCGACAGTCATCCGGACCCCCGAGATCAGTTTTTACTAATTTTTACCTAAATACCCCTCGATCTTCGAAAAACCTATTTTTGATATAGAAACTCTACCGGGAGCGACCCGGGACCCGCCCGGGACTATTTTCCAGCCCCGAGCGGTAAAATTTAACTTTTTACTATAAAGTCAACTGTGCTCACTTTTACCATCTAAAATCGTACCAGATACATCCCGGGGTCCGCCGTCGGGCAAATAAGGGGTCCGGATGAGGTTTTTCTAACTTTTTACTATAAAAACTATTGTACCTTCTGTAATTGTTTTCACTATCCAAAGCCATACAAGATGCATCTCGGGGCTCGCCGTCGGCCAATAATGGGACCGGACGAGAATTTTACAACTTTTCATACGGATGTGTAAATTGCGTTCCGAATCTATTTTCGGCCATGTAGCCACCTAAATAACATCGTGGGACCTTCGTTGACTGTCATCACCCCCGGAAACCCATTTTTCAATATTTCCCCCAGCGAGTCGTGTAGTCAGTCTTGACCCGTCTCGAGTCTCGGAATCTTCCGGAGTTTCCGCATCATGTATTCCCCTTGCTTTTGTCACCGCCGGAGTCTGATGATGTCCTCCGTGTACGGTAGAAACTCCTCCATATCCCGCTGGTGCGAATCCCTAACAATTATTAACTTCCCTAGAACTTCAGCTTTTTGCCGAAACTATGCGAGACCTGATTTCTCCTGAGGCCGGAGAAAACCTTTTTACCTGTTTGAACTACGTGATGACCTGATTCTCCTAAGATCAGTGATACGTAGGCAGCCCTGAGACCAGGCTTGGTCCAAACAATATTTTTGTACTTATTTCCCCATTCAGTTGTAAAAGTCTCATGCATTGTAATAAAATTCATTTTCAGACAAATCATCATTTTTCATTGTATGTATGTATGTATGTTGTCACAAGTTTCTATTCGCTCATGTTGAAGAAGTCTGTTCCGAGTGTCGAAAGGGTGGGGTAGGGTGCTCCGGCTTCCCTACACGTAACGGTGAATTACCGAACCTTTTCTTTTCTAAAAACCGCAGATCAAACAAAAACCGAGTAATTTCTATCAAACAAAACCGGGTCTTCAGACCCGAGACATTTCTGACAAGCAAAACCGGGTCCCTGAACTCGAGGCATTTTTACAAACAACATTTTCAATGGTGACTTGGCACACCGAGAATTATGTCAAGTGGCGACTCTGAATTATTTTCATAAATAACAAACATGGCTCAGTCACAGCTCAAAATCCCGGGCGCGACACGCGTTGACATTGAAGTTCGACAGTCATAAAATGAACCCCAAACATTCCATATTTGAACATTTGATGGTCATGTCGGCTATGATACGCGACCTTAGGACTGCTGGTAATGTTCTAATAGATGAACAACAAATTCTCGCTTTGCTTAGGTCCTTGCCTGATGAGACATGGGAGCATTTCAAGCTCACAATGATGCACAATGAAATGGTTAAAACCTTTAATGATCTGGGGCGTCATCTTGAGCTTGAAGCCGAGTGTCAAGATGCAAGGTGAGGCAATGAGGCTTTCATGGTTTAACCTGGCCATTGCAAGATAATTAGGTCTAAGCGCAAAAGCCAAGGTGGGAAGGCTAAGCAGGGACAAGTTGGAGATAATGCGCCAAAAGAACATGTTAAGTGCCGCAAAGGCAAGAAAGGAGGCAAGAAAGATATATTCAAAATGACTTGCTACTATTAGAAATTTATACTAAAAGTCATGCATTTATATAAGGGATTACTATTTAATTAGTTAATTATTAATTAGTTTTATTCTTTTTTATGAGAATCTTTTATGGGCAGTGTTTGCATAATAGTATTGTATGTAGTGCATGTGTGTCTTTTATTCTATACAGTAGATGATCCAGTGTGTACAGTATAGCTTACACGCGGAAGATTGGATCATCGGTTCATGTGGAATATAAGTTTATTGTTCACAATCTTTGAGGGAATTTGACACACCATCAGTAGGATTGTAGCACAATGTTTTAGTAGGTCTGTCTTGACTACATGGAATGGTTCTAGTTTCAACTCATTGTGCTAGTACACTTTGTGTGTATTGGACAGGACTGCTTCAAGTTAATCATCTTAATAATAATATTGCAAGACAATCAGAATCTTAAGGTTATTATGAATGCTTATGCTCTTAATCCAGTGATAATTAATACATATATACATTTAATCTTATTGACTTTGATTCATTATAAAGTGAGACCCTTTTTAGGGTCCATAGTCTTGGTGAGTTGGGTCACGACATTATATGCTTGATATTTATGGATATTAATTATTGATGGAATCCACGTCCCGGTAGGGATTGATGATACCCCCTTGAGTAAGCTTATAAGTTTCAATTATGTCAAACCCTGCAGGTAGATATTTGTATCTGACATATCAAATAGTTAAGTGGTATGTATCAAAGTATTTTATAAGATGTTGATTTAATATAATTATCAATAATTTATTTTAATCAATGGGTATCTGTAATCTTACCGTTGGGAGATTAATAAGTATTTAATAACGTGGAACTCGAAATATAATTGAGATAAAGAAGGAAGTGCAGTTATAATTCTTTAGTGGTGTGAATTATAATTTGTGAAATAAGAATAGAATCTGGATGGGATTAGATTTTCTTATTTACACAAGGAGCCCAGATTTATTTCTCCTTAGGTCCCTGCTCTAGCCCTATAAATATATCGTTATGTTCTCTAGGTCTCAGACAATCATTCAAACAATTAGAATAGAGGCTGTGAAAGAGAGAACAAAAGGACTACGTAGAAGTCCACGCTTAGCTAAGTAATCGAGGTATAAGGGAATATGGCAGAAGATCATGAGGTACTATCAAGCAGAATTTATTGCGTACAGTAATCGGGTCTGTGAAGATCTATAAAGAAACAAGTCAACCAGCATTCGTGTCTACAGATGAGAGGTAAACCTTAATTCTGCCTCTTAGGATTTGTGTTGATTTTTGTTATCTAATTTGTACGCGTTACTACTGGGTTCTGGGATTCGTTTCTATCTTACCCTATATCTCGCATACATTGCTTAGTTTGCTCTCATTTATTGATTGCTCATACTAATCCTGATTGGATTGTGGACACAGGAGCAGCAAAACATGTAGTAAGAGATCGAGGAGGATTTATCGAGTATCGCCGGATTCTTGTTGGCAACTAGAGTGTCTTTATGGGGAATAGTTTAGTCGAGGATGTGCTAGGAGTTGGCACTTATCAGCTGAAGCTACGAAGTGGTCGCACATTTATTCTCTATGACGTCCTTTATGCGCCTAGAGTTCGACACAACTTGATATCAGTTGTAGCTTTAGTTGACTTAGGTTTTGCCTTTAATTTCAGTAGATATGGTTTTTTCATCTACCTAGATAATAAGCCGTTTGGACATGGATTTATTTCTAGAGGTTTCTATGATTTGGATTGTTTGAATAATACTTTATGGCTTTTCATGATGATGATGGTGTTTCTAGTTTTGTGAAATGGCATGCCAGGTTAGGCCATATTAGGCAAGATAGAATGACTAGGTTAGCTAGAGAAGGCCTTTTAGGTCCACTCGCTAAAGTCAAACTACCAGTATGTGAGCCTTGCATGGCAGGAAAAGCAATAAGAAAACCATTTGGTAAGGCAGTGAGAGCTACAAGTCCACTAAAGCTAGTACATTCGGATATTTGTGGACCCATGAATGTGACGACACTGCATGGGGTACCTACTTTATCAAATTTTGTAGATGATTATTCCCGATATGAATATGTATATTTGATCTCTCATAAATCAGAAGCATTAGATTGCTTTATTCGATTTGTTGAAGAAGTTGAGAATCAAATAGAAAGAACCCTAAAAGTTCTAAGGACAAATCGTGGACGCGAATACTTATCTAAGCAATTCAAAGGGCTCTGTGAGGATAAAGGTATCTACAGCTAACGAATCCTTCTCTCTGCAACACCATTTTGTTGCGGAGTCCCAGGAATCACACGTTGTTAGATATGGTTAGGTCGATGATGGCGCAAACTAATCTTCCTATTAGTTTTCGGGGAGATGCGCTATTAAGTGCGGCCTACATCCTTAACCGTGTGTCGAGCAAATCAGTCACTTACACCGTATGAGCTATGGATAGGCAGGAAGCCAGTCGTTGACCATTTGAGGATAGGCAGGAAGCCAGTCGTTGACCATTTGAGGATAGGCAGGAAGCCAGTCGTTGACCAATTGAGGCCCTGGGGTCAGCAGGTTATGTGTGCATTCCTTCTCAGCAACTTGGAAAATTAGATTCGAGAGGCAAAAAGGGTATCTTTATAAGGTATCGTGAACATTCCAAAGGGTATGTCATGATATGTAAACAACCTGATGGTGGATTGACTGAAATTAAGTCCCACGATATGAATTTCATTGAACATGAGTTTCCAAGCAGAGGCGATGTGAAGGGAGATCTTAATCTTTATGAGATTTTTGAGTCTGAGGAAGTTACACCTGTTCTTAGCAAGGGTGGGGATTTAAATCTTCATCCTATGGTCACCGAGAACAGTGGGAGTAACTTGCCGCCTAGTGGGAGTACTCCACTAGAGACTACCGATTACCTAGATTCTCCACAACGTGGAAATATACCCCGGCATCATTTTGAGATTGAAGAGGAATCTTTCATGGTTTCTCCTTATGAGGAAGATAAGCCAAGTTCATACAATGAGGCTTTATCTTCTCCTGCTTGTAAGGAATGGCTAGCTGCTATGGAGGATGAGATTAATTCTATTAAAAAAATCAGGTGTTGGAGTTGGTAGATCATTTGCATGGGCGCAAGACCACTGGTAACAAGTGGGTCTTAAAGATTAAGCGCAAGGCAAATGGATCAATAGACAATTATAAAGTCCGTCTTGTGGCAAAGGGTTTTACCCAAAAAGAGGGTGTAAATATGATGAGACTTTCTCCCCGGTGGTGAAAATCATCTCTATTCGCCTCATTCGAGATATGGTTGCACAAAGAAAGGTGATCTTAAAGCATATATCCACGACAAGTATGGTGGCTAATCCCTTGACTAAGCTTATAGTGAGGGATGTCTTTCAGACCAATGTTAGTAGTCTTGGACTTCGTAGGATTGGAGTTGTTTATGCTTTATTGAGACACCTTTGGATATTTATTGTTAATGAATTGGCTTTTATATTCTAGTTGGTTGTGATTATAAAATCATGATGCAATTAAGTTGTTATGCACTTAGAATGTTAATTGTGAGTCATAAGGCAAAGGGTTGACCATGTCACACGGTAACCCGCCTCGGCGCTGATGAGCAAACGAGATGAGACATAACTCTTTAAAGATGACGAGTTTAAGGTATTGTCTCCTTGGTTGGACCAAGACGAGGTCACTATTGACCGAACATAGATTCTCAATAGCCTTTGCTTGAGCCAGATGAAGACCCAAAAAGGCGCAGTGCATGCGACAAGTTTGAGAGTCTCAAGTTAGACGCTTTTAGTAGCGATTATACTTATATCTGTACGGTGTTTTTGGAGTGACACAATATTTATAGATACTCCACCATAGCATGTGAACATACTGCATGTGCTATTGTCGACCATACTTAGAGGAGTGATAGGTGGATCACTTTCCTATCACTGTGTGAGCTTTAAATGTTATTCTATGACTACTCGTTGCTTTGTGTTGCTACTCTAGCTTGACTACCTAAGACCACGAAATATCAAGGTCCCTTGGAGCATGACTGGGAAAGCAGCAAGGTTGAAATGATTTGACATGAGGGCTCGAGGAAGACTTTCTGGTATCACATTTGTTTATGCGGTTGGTTGTGCTTTGTGCTGGCACAAGTTTTTATCTTTTTAGGGCATCTCTTACCCATCTCCAAAACTCCCAAATGGAGAACGGATGGGATTGACCCAAAAGTAAATTTGGAGATCAAATCTCCAAAAAGTTCGATGGGTGCCTCAAGATTCTCTCATAAAGTACAAAAATTAAAGAAATGGGAGGATAAATTACAAAATATCCCCTCAATATGTCCCCTCCATTCTCCATTTGGGAGTTTTGGAGATGGGTAGGAGATGCCCTTATATACTCTATAGTAAAAAATAAAAAGTAATTTTAAAATTTTGAATCACACCAATGCAAGGGGGTTGAGCATAGCTCTGAGCTAGGACTCAAGAGAGATTGGAGATGCTCGATCCAATGTGGCTAGATTTGTCTAGGGAAATGATGAGACCTTTTGGAGTAATGTGTCATGTTAGTTTGATGGAAGCTTAACATGGTACTCCTATCTAGCTTGTTTTTCTCGTCAGTCGCACACCTCATTTCCTTGTATGAGGATAGAATTGATAAGATTGATATGGACGAGATTTTTGTTTAAGAGCCCCATGTGTACGAGTGGGAGATGTTAGTATTTATGGGTCGGTTCGACCAGACCCAACGCACATGGGTCGTCCACATGGGTTAAGTGATTGGGTTAGTTAGAAGGATGATAAGAGATGGACTCTTATATCTCCATCTGTTAGGAGAGTTTAATGAGAGTTTAAACTCTAAGACTTTGCTTATAAATAAAGTCTTGCAGATATTGTAGAGATACACTAGAAAATAATCAGAGTTCTAATTCTCTCCTTCTCCCCAAAATATTCTCCTATCAACATCTTCTCTCTCTAGGGTTTTCATCTACAAACCCTAGAATTTGCGGTGTGGATATTAAGAGTAGGTTCTATTAGTCTTCTCTACGCGACGAGGATAGAAGACGGTGTTCGGGTTTTTGTTCGTGGTTTTGGTTTGTGTTTGTAGAGCGAATCTCGGTTCGTCGATCTCCGAAAGCTCAAAGTATTCCGCTGCACTTCATTATGTAAGTCTTGTGTGATTGACATGCTTTTGATAGAGTTAATAGTTTTTTTCATAGTTTGCTTCCAGTACTTCTGTGATACATCATACAGGTAATTTTTTTGGTCTTATATGAATGTTTTCAACTTTGGTCCACATTTTTATACTTTTCTGATTCATCTCGTCGATAAGAATGATTAATCCAAAAACAAAAGAATGATTAATCCAAAGAATTACTATGAAACACTACATAAAAAATTATGAAAAGTAAAAAAATACCAAGCAACTAATTTATGAAGGTGCTCAGTTACGGCGGTCGTGCGTAGTTCCTACCTAACCGATAATACCGATGTGGCCGAGGCTGTCAGAATTGTTGTTTGGATGTTCTTTCTATTGTGTTATTTTCTTATTTTTTTTTTCTTTTTTTCATTCAGCCTCTCAATGTACGCATTGTCAAAATTCTTCATGTATTGAATAATTTTGCCGTTTTAGAAAGAAATACAAAATTTAAATCCCAAATCCAAAATCAAGCAATTAAAATATGCACCAAACACCCATAATCACAAAAAATGGCAAGGAGGATCAACTCACATGGGCTGCTTGTTGCTCCAACAGGTATTCTATATCCTCCATGTATGATCTTTCTAAAGGGCAAGACTCTTTCAATGTAGTTTTTAAGTTCATTTGGAAAAATATTCCATCTCATAGAGTTCAGTGCTTTGGGTGGTTAACAATATTTGGTAGAAATAGAACTTCACTCCATCTACACAACTCGGGGGTCAGATTTAGATGAAGTGGTAAGCAAATTCTGTAACATTGAGAATGAATCTTTGGACCATCTTGTTCTGCATTGCTATTCTGTGTGGGAAATATGGACTGATGTGTTATCGTGGTGGGGTATGCAATGGGTTATCCCAAAAAGTGTCAAGGATCTATTAACTTGGTGGATGAATTGCAAGGTCAAATCTAGTCACAAGATGATTTGGGATCTCATATCTTTGGCAGTAATATGGTCCATTTGGAACATGAGAAATAAATTTAGATTTGATAATGCTCCTTTGAACTAGGTGGAGATCTTTGAGTTAATTAGGCTCAGAGTGGCTTTTCGGGTTAAATCAAGATGGGGTCCTGACACATACACCATTGATGATCACTTCATTCATAATTTGGAGAGTACCTTAGCTACTATCTAATTGTTGATCATGATGAATGTTGTTTCCCTTCTAGTTTTCCATTGTTGGATTCATGAGGCTGGTGTTGTTTTAGCTATTTTGTGGCATTCTATGTTTCTGGGGATACTTGGGTTGTTTCTAATGTGGTGGTTTCTTAAGTTCTGAGTTTTTTTTAGAGACAATTCTAGGGACTCCATGCATGGGTATTTGGGATTAAATTATGGCCCATCCTAGCATTCATGCTGATACAATTCTGGAGTGTCTTCTGTTGGGGTTCTTGCCGCAAACACTGACCCCGTCATGCATATCCAACACTACCAGCAGGCCATGTTCATGCATGAGAACGATGATGCCGTGCTATGCAAGATGTTTCCTTCCAGTCTGGGGAAGGTGGCGATCAGTTGGTACCACAAGCTACCAGTAGGATCAATACTCTGTTGGGCACAGCTTGCCGATGAATCTTGTGCACGATTTCTCACAAGCCGTGCTGCCCCAAAAACTTTTGATGTCTTGATAGCAATAAGGCAAAGGGACGAGGAGACCTTGAGGGAGTACGCCAACAGATATTGGGAAACTTTCAACGAGATTGAAAACTGCAGTGAGGAGTACGCCCTGGCAACATTCAAAACGAGCCTGCCCATGCACAACAAGTTACGAGAATTACTTATTATGCACCCGGTCAAGACCGTTGCCAAAGTTATAGAAAGAATCCAAGAGCACGCCCGGGTAGAGGATGCCATCATCCGTCAATCTATAAGATGTTGTACCATATCAAAGACCAACCGTGGTTGAGAAGGCCACCAAAGATGATCGGGAACCCACAGAAGAGGAGAGCCACCAACCAGCATTGTAGCTACCACCGAGATTGGGGCCACATGACTTTGGATTGCGTGGAGTATAAAAAGTTCTTAGACGAGCAGGTGGCCGCGGGGCACCAGAAAGAATTCCTGGCGGACGAGCTGCAGTGCACCGAGCAACATGAGGATTTGAACTGTGATAGGCCCCCAAAAGGGACCGTCCATATGATACATGGACTGGCGACCCCTTACACGAGCAACGAGGTGCGGCATGTACGCCGAATAAACAGTTCACAGCAGGTGCTGGAGCTCGGCCTGAAGCGGTAAAGGGAAGAGGAAGTGATGGAGCTTCCCATAACTTTCTCCGATAACGACTTGGCGGGAGTCACTCTTCCACACAATGATGCCCTGGTCATAACCCTACGAATACGGGAGTATGACGTGGAAAAGATTTTGTTGGATCAGGGAGCGAGCACCGAAATCATGTACTACAGCACTTTCAGGAAGATGAACCTACCCGTCGAAAGCCTCAAGAAGAGCTTGACACCACTGGTCGGCTTTAGTTCACACCTAGTGTGGCCGCTAGGAAAGGTAACCCTACCAGTACGAGCAGGATCGATTGTCCTCAAAACTGATTTCCTAGTGGTAGATCTGCCATCCACCTATAACGTGATTATAGGCAGGATGTGGATGAACAAGATGAAAACAATACCATCCACCTACCACCAGAAAATCAAATTCCCAGGGCCGGATGGCATTGAGATGATCAGAGGAGACCAGAAGGTGGCTGATCAATGCTTCAACATGATCTTGAAAGGAGCACCAAAGCCTCAGTACGTGTAGACTGTGGAAGTGCATGACCAGTCGACCTTGGAGGACGTGGGGGTGACCTAAACCAGAAAGTTGTCGAAGGATTGAAGAAGGTACAAAT
This sequence comes from Gaultheria prostrata, assembly GCA_036023075.1. Lineage (NCBI taxonomy): Eukaryota > Viridiplantae > Streptophyta > Magnoliopsida > Ericales > Ericaceae > Gaultheria > Gaultheria prostrata. Next base: position 19,533 of record JAXBDA010003631.1, read on the forward strand.
CAAAGAGGATGATCCAGAGAGGTATTTCCTGATCGGCGAGAACCTGACCGACCAGGAGGAAAAGGAATTACTGGATTTCTTCAAAGGCCACATGGATGTCTTCGCATGGACACCTCAGCAGATGCCAGGAGTTAACCCTAAGGTCATCTGCCACCACTTAAATGTTGATCCACAGCATGAACCAGTAATCCAAAAAATGAGGAGGTCGACACCATAGCACGCAGACGCTGTGATTGAGGAAGTCGATAAGTTGGTCGACGCGGATGTAATAAAGGAAGTATACTACCCAGAGTGGCTGGCTAACACGGTTGTGGTCAAAAAGAAAAATGGGAAGTGGAGGTGTGTGTGGATTTTACCAGCCTGAACAAGGCATGCCTAAAAGACAGCTTTCCACTCCCCATTGACCAGTTGGTGGATGCAACGGCAGGCTATGAGTGAAGGAGCTTCCTTGACGCATATCGAGGATATCACCAAATAGCTATGTACGGGCTAGATCAGGAGAAAACATCTTTTATGTCCCATAGGGGCCTGTACTGCTATAAGGTCATGCCCTTTGGGCTATGGAACGCTGGGGCAACTTATTAGCGGTTGGCAACAATTATGTTCAAAGAGCAATTAGGGAAAACCATGGAGGTCTACATAGACGATATGGTGGTTAAAAGCAAGGCAAAACAAGGGCACCTAGCCGATCTGAAGGAAACATTCGAGATATTAAGGAGGTATCAGTTGAAGTTGAATGCCTCAAAGTGTGTCTTTGGGGTCAGTTCAGGGAAATTCTTAGGCCACTTGGTAACCAGGAGAGAAATAGAGGCTAACCCGGATCAGATCACGGCCTTACAAAATCTAGAAAGGCCGAAGACTACGAAAGAAGTCCAGAAACTCACAGGGATGGCGGCCGCGCTAAATAGTTTCATAAGCAAGTTCTTAGATAAGTGCAAGCCTTTCTTCCAACTACTGAGGCGGACAGAAGGGTATGAATGGGGAGCCGAGCAAGAACAGACATTCATAGATCTCAAAGCATACTTGTCCTCCCCGCCCTTGCTCTCATCTCCAAATATTGGGGAACAACTTGTACTATATTTGTCCGTATCCGAGCATAGCGTTAGCTCGGCACTCCTACGAGAGAGGGGTACCGAGCAAGCACCCGTCTATTTCGTGAGTAAAGTATTATTGGAAGCAGAGACAAGATACTGATATATGCCTTGGTGACAGCTTCAAGAAAGTTGCCACACTATTTCCTAGCTCATCCGGTTACGGTGTAAACGGAGTACCCATTAAGGGCAATACTCCAGCGGGCAGACTTGTCTGGAAGGATCTCGAGGTGGTTAGTAGAACTGAGCCAGTATAACTTAGACTATCGACCAATGACGGCCATAAAGGGACATGTCTTGGTAGACTTCGTGGCTGAATTCTCACCAAAAGTTGCACCACTACCTCCACTCCATGAGAAGGAGTCAGGGCCAGAGATGCCCAAGTGGGAGACCGACCAGGACCCAACAGAGTGGAAGCTCTTTGTTGATGGCTCGTCATGCAACAAAGGTGCGGGGGCAGGTATAGTACTCATCACCCCTGAGGGGTTGGTCTTGGAACAAGCATTAAGATTTGGGTTCAATGCAACGAATAATGTTGCAGAATACGAGGCCTTGCTCATCGGTCTAAGGAACGCTCAGGAATTGAAAGTCCAGAAGCTAAAGGTATTTTGTGACTCTCAGTTGGTGGTAAATCAACTATCATGGGAGTACGCCGCAAGGAGTGAAAAGATGGCAGCTTACGTGGAAGCAGCCAAGGATTTGTTGGATAAGTTTGAGGTCGTCGATATCCAACAAATTAGCTCGGGTCAGAACGCTCATGCGGATTCACTTGCTTGCCTAGGATCAGCAGTTCAAACAGAGTTTAAAAGGTCGGTGACTGTGGAATACCTCAGCGAGCCGAGCATTGACAGATTAGTAGAGGTTGTGATGGAGACTGACCTTGGGCCGAGCTGGATGGACCCAATTGTTGCTTATTTAAAGGACGGTACGTTGCCAGATGACAAGAGGGAGGCACACAAAATAAAGGTCAAGACAGTCAGATTTTGGCTCTCCTCAAAAGGTAAGCTTTATAGAAAGTCATATTTAGGACCTTATCTGTTGTGTGTACACCCTGCTTTGGTACATAAATTCTTGCACGAGATACATGCTGGGACGTGTGGCGGACATACTGGGGCGCGGTCCATAGCCCACCGAGTAATCTCGCAAGGGTATTACTGGTCGTACATGCAGGAGGATGCAAAGTTATTTGTCAAAAAATGTGAAAAGTGCCAAAGGTACTCGCCCTTGATCCGTGCACCAGCAGAAGACCTCTTACCACTTACTAGTCCATGGCCATTTGCACAATAGGGGTTGGATATCGTGGGTCCTCTCCCCATGGCAACAGGGAAACGAAAATTCCTCTTGATAGGTACCGACTATTTCACAATGTGGATTGAAGGAGAGGCCTTGGCAAAAATCACAGAGGCCATGGTGGAGAAGTTCGTGTGGAATAAAATCAAAACAAGGTTTGGAATTCCTTACTCCATTATTTCCGATAACGGGTCATAGTTTGGAAACAAGTTCAAGGCTTTTTGTGCACAGTATGGCATTAAAAACTATTATTCCACCCCCAGCTTACCCCCAAAGCAATGGTCAAGCAGAGGCTTCAAATAAATCAATCCTGAAGAGCCTCAAGAAGAAGCTGGAGACCGAGAAGGGCAAGTGGCCTGACGGGCTGCCCATCGTACTTTGGGCCTACAGGACCACGCCGAGAAGATCCACAGGTGAAACCCCTTATTCCCTTGCTTATGGCACTGAGGCCGTTATTCCATTGGAGGTGGGACTGCCAACCAACCGTACAGATTTGGTAGAGTCGGGGAGAAACGATCAAGCCCTGGCCGAGCAACTTGACCTCGCCGAGGAGCGGAGGGAACGAGCACTAATAACCTTGGCGGCCTACCAAGAACAGTTAAGGAGGAGCTACAACAAAAAGGTCCAGCCTAGGGAATTCAAGGTGGGAGACCAAGTCCTGAGGAAGGTATTGGTCAACACCAAGGTTTCTTCTGATGGGAAGCTTGGGCCGAATTGGGAAGGCCCATACAAAATAACTGGCATAGCAGGAATCGGGGCGTATAGGTTGGCCGAGTTGGACGGTTATGCAGTTCCACGACCTTGGAACGTGCAAAACCTACGTAAATTCTACTAGTAGTAACCTTTGACCATGAATACAGTCACAGGGTTTTCTTTTTTGTCTTATTTATTTACAAAGATATGTAATAAGAAGTAAAATACAGAGGGCACCATGAGAGGGTACCCTTCATTTTGTTTAACGATATGTTTTAAGAGTATTGCTAGTCAATAACAAGGTTATTCTAGTCAGATTATGAATCACGATTTTTACATCCCTTTATGTTAAACTTGTTTGAAAATATGGACTAGCACGTATGTACTCAATCCATATTGGGGAGCAGTACGTACATACTGCACCCACGAGTTATGATAATTGAGTAAGCAAACGAATAATTGCTCAGTTTTAGTCGCAAACGAATATTTGCACACCTGGTAGCAAACGAAAAATTGCTTGGTATTTTCTGAGTACGAGTATGCTTAGTGTAGACACCCCAATTTTGATGACTTGTGCATCCCCGATGATGAAAAGAACACCGAATATACCTTGGAGTGGTCCCTTGGGTCAAACGGGTCAAAAAAGCCAAAAATCCCAAAATCACCTGAACGGTATGGCTTTCTTCTCAGAACCGTACAGTCCAAAAGTCCCTTGACACCGTACGACTTCCATAGTTGCACCGTGTGGCACCACCTTGCACACCGCACGGTGTCCTTGTCTTATCACCATGATTCTCGGGTTGCCTAGTAGCTCAATTCGATTGCGTAATACTGCAAAGCCTACCTGTAGCCCATCATTTTGCGACGAATCTCAATCAAGGGAAGAGAGTACAACACCTCTCTGCTTATATATATCCACCTCCGTCAAACGGTTTAGGGAGAGCTTTTACCCGACATACGTATCCCACGAACTCAAAAACTATACTGTGAAATCTTTGCCTCTCAAGAAACCTTGCTATTCCCGGTCACTACATTCTCATAATCCAGAAGAAAAAAAAAAAGAGTCACCTTGTTCTACAAATCCGACAGCCAAAGCCTTCATTCTCGCTTCAACCGGTTCGTTTTCAAAGTATAAAACGTGTTTTTGATTCAAACTCGGTTCTTCTGAGGGGAGTATTTGCTGGGTTTAGGAGAGGTTCCATACCTCCTCCGAATCCGGCGAATTCAAATTTTATTAAATGGAGTGACCCGTGAGTCATTCTTGCCTTTGAAAAAATGTCGTGAACACTTTCAATGTGTTTTTACGACATTCGAATAATAAAGTACATTATAAACCTTTTCAAAGATTTTCTGGTTAAGAAATTATGGTTTTTACATTGGGAAAACATCCATTTTCTTCTCTAGCCCGAGAGCAAAGTTTTTGAAAAATTTCTAGGAGAGGCACCGCGCGGTGTAAGTATTGACACCGTGCGGCGTCAGAGGCAAAACTAAATTTTGATGCTTTGTTTCGGAAACCGTGCTCTGTTTTCTTATAACTTACAGATTTTTATTACGGTTTCCCCCCCTTATTTCTATTTCATGCGATTACATCCCCTCATTTTATTATTTTATGTCATTTAACATCAATTTGTATATTACGTGATTTATTTATTTCTTTAATGCATAATTTCCTCCTGTTTTATTCGTAAACAGTTTACGTGAATAAAGTTTTCGATAAAATCTTTTCAGAAAAATCCCATAAATATTTAGTAGAAACCAGAAAATTCCGGGCACGCGGGGTGCATTTTTCAAACAAAACCTTCCCCGCGGGTAACCTGGCTCTCGAACCCAAATCTCTATTTTTCGCAGATCAAACCTTTTTTCAGCGGCACAAGAGTCATATTATTTTTCTAAACGGTTCCTCGGGTACCTAACATTTTTCAAAAATTAAACCCCGGTTGGCGACTCTAAATTTTCTTTTTCCCTAAATCCCCCCTTTTCCAAACACAAAACCAGCGTGGGCCCCGACCGTCCACAAATTGGCAACTCTGCTGGGGATCGATATTTTTTAAATTAATCTTTATTTTGCCGTTTTACACTTGTAGAACGACCCTTGAAAGGTTGACAAAACGTACATGCTTCGCGCTGTCAAAGAAAGGAATGATGTCAGGGTGAGAGCCCGATCAATCCGGACTGGAGCTTTCCCGGTTGTTTGCCTGTGAAAAATTTCAAGGTTTTGATCAATTTAAAAAGCGAGCCAAGCTTGAAAAATACGTGTGGGATTTTTGAAAAAGATTTTATTCTTAAACTTTTGCATTGCACGTGCATGGTTACTAGCCCCGCCGCTGCGTCCTAGTTACCCTACCCTGCTTGCTGGTGTTAGAACATCCCAGGATTCTCGGCAACCCTAGACAATGATGAGTCAGCCTGCCGTTATTACCCTTACCACGTCAGTATTCTGTGCAAAGGGGAGGCAAATATTGACTCTAGTCTGGGGAACCCCCTAAACCAAAACCGGCCTTTGCATATAGATAGCCGTAGAACCTTCCAACCTACGACAAGACCCACAGGGTAGGATTATGTGATATATCCTGCTATGTGCTTACTGTTTTATTCCATATCCTGTCAGCATGCTGCCTGTTTACCACTTTTGCACATACCATGCTACTTGCTCACTGCCTTTTGTATATACTCTCTCATTTTGCATGCATACACAAACTAGGTTGGCCCTAGGTTGTCACTTCACTCACCTAGAGATTGCCCCAACAATCTCTCGTTATGCTGGAGATTTCAAAATCCCATTTTTCAAAAACCACTACAATTAGGCCCTGCCTTTTTCCCAAAGTGAAATTAGTACTTTTTTGTCAGAACAATGACTGACCAATCAAGCAACAAGAGACTCAAGTCCACCTTCACCACTCACCACAATGCTCCTGCCTGGATTGTTGAGGAGTGCAAGCCTGAACAGAAAACCTTTGAAGGAGACAAGCTCTACAAATGGGTTGATCCGGTCACAAAACCCAAGCCATCAGATACGCCAAACCAGTGGGATAACACTGAAAGCCACTCAGGCTGGAAGTTCTACATCACACCAGACAGCAGCCTAAGGATGCTTCCAGACAAAATCACTGTTATGTACGAGGAGGATGATGACAACTTCTATGTCATGCCTCCAGTCAAAAACTATGACGAGGAGGGCAAACCTGTGTACTACTTTGCTGACCCAGTCACTGGCCAGAAGTACTGGGATGTATGTGACTGTGATGAATGCTATGAAGAATGCCTTCGCAACAACAACGGCATGTCCCTAAATTAGTTCAAAGAACAGTATGCTTGGGAGAAGCAGCAGGAAGAAGAGGCCAAAGCCCACAAAGGGAAGCAGAAGGTCGGTGAAGCCAGTTCACCATCCAGCCCAGTTACCCCAACTCATCTCAGCCCATGAAGTTGCAATCTGAACAAGTGAAAGTGTGCCAACAACCAGATCTTATCAAGCCATCAAAGGGCCTTTTTGGAATAAAGCCAGCATCAGTTGCCTAGTCTGAATGTTGTCCGCTCATCAAGTCTATAGTCTCTGTTGCAGTTGCTGATTGAGTCTGCTGTTGTTTTCAGTACTGGCTACTTATCGTGTCTGTAATAGCATGTACTTTGCTTATCGAGTCTATTTTTTTCTGTCTACCGGAACTCTTTTGTATCACTCCCGCAGTGAGACTTCTATGAAAAAAGACATCTTTTGCAAAAATTTCAAAAATTGTAGTTCCGAACTACGTTACGGCCTGATTCCTCTCCACGGGGATACGTAGGCAACCTCGGTCCGGCTGTTGTTTTCAAAATCTTGAACATATTCAGCAAATCAAAGAAAAATTGGGGCAATCTTGCATCATGCATAGCACTTCATTCATTGCATGTACAACATCATTTAATTTAATCTGTTCATACCATCAGTACATAACCATTAGCAAAAACAAGAGCACTCCTGCACCTGGTTGGAATGGAACTCCCTAACAGCGATTAATTCGAACTGAGTCAAGAGCAGAAAAGTCAACTAGCCTTCCAGTTATGGCCAATACCACGAAACAGTCTGAGAAGACCGAGGTTCAAATTCTCAAAGAAGCCTTGGAAGATCAGCGAGCCACCAACAGCAAGCAAATGGCTCAAAAGATGATCATGATTCAAGACGTAACCTCCCGTTTGTCTGGAGAATCGTCAAATAATTCAGGAATGGAAGCTATGATGGCTAAGGTAGCCAAACTGGAGGAATCAGTCCAGAAACAAGAAAAGATTGCAGCTACAGGCATTGACATGGAGAAACTATGCCTGTTTCCTGATGCAAAGCTGCCTGACAAATTCAAGCCAATTGACTGGGACAAATTTGATGGAAGTGGCGATCCAATAGCACACTTGCAAACATACGTGGGTACCTTATCCATGTATGATGTGGAGAAAAATATCATGGCTCAGATGTTCCAGCAAACCCTAACGGGGCCCGCACTTTTTTGGTTTCTAAACTTAGACAATTCATAGAAGAAAACCTGGGAGGACATTGGGGCAACCTTTGTGGCTCAGTACAACTACAACATCCAGCTGGAGATGACCATTCGGGAGTTAGAATCTACAAAGGTGGGAAAGAACGAGTCTTTCGCCGACTTTGTCAAACGCTGGAGGGGGAAAACTTCACAAATGATAGACAGGCCCTCAAAGAAAGAACAGATGAGAATTATCACCCAAAACTTGGAACCGGACTTTGCTAAACACTTGGTGGTCTTTCAGACCTCCGCCAACTTCAAAACCTTTTATGAAGCCGGCCTTGCTGTTGAAGACGCAATCCGCACTGGTATATTCGACAAAGGTGAATTAGCTTCTCGGCCCAAACGAGTTTACTCTGGTAACAGCAATACCCATTTCGGACCCAATACCTATCACCAAACTCAAGCCAGTTCCTCTAATCCCAGACCGGTCAAAACCGAGCCAGTAAACCAAATAGCCACACAGTCACAACCTCTCCAAAATACATCCCGGCCAAAAAGAGAATTCTACCAATTCTCTTTCCCCCTTACCACTGTCTACAAAAAGCTCCTCGAGAAAAATGCAATCAAGCCTCTTGATCACCAAATGTCTGGCCATCATATCATACCAACAACTGTATCCACCTCAAACACATAGTCCAAGACTTTGTTGATGACGAAACCATTTCAATTCCCAAGCAAAAGCCCAATACTATTTCCAATCCCTTGCCAGACCACAAGCAGAATATCCAAATTAACTAGATATCCTTCAGCTCCACTCTAAAAGGCCAAAACCCTGACCAGCTCAATCCAAGCTTATATATCGTGCCAGTCACCGAACCAAAACCCTTTGTCACAGTGCCAGAGAATCCGGAAATCCATGCCATTGGAAATCTTGAACGGAAACCCAAACTCAAATGGGGTGATCTCGCAGAACAAGGAGAATGGGCCATGAACGATCAGGAGTGGGAAGATTCCCAACGAACATTGTTCAGTTCTTGGGACGCGACCCAGTACATCGTCCCAAGATTTCATGACAAGCCATCTGTTTTCATACCGGAAAACCTCGGTATCAGTCAAGTTCAAGAGATAGCAACCTGTGCTGACCCTCTAGATGCGGTTTCACTCCCAACCTGGTTTGGGGAATCTGAAAATCGTCTCAGTCCTAGAAATGAAGAATTTCAACACAACCTCTCAAACAGCTCCTCGCTGTCTCAGCTTCCTAAAGGAGAAAATCGCCAAGCCATCGAAACTGTCTTCAGTGATCATGATTGGCTTCCTCAAGCATACATTATTGGTGAGTCTCTACCGCGGCCATCCGCACCATTTCCACATGATCCCAACAGATCAGTTCTAGTCACTGATCCCCGGACGACCACATGGAACGAAGATGAGGTTGTTGATATCCGAGTCGGCAGCAACGAAGTGTGGACAGTTAATAAATCCATGCTAGACCAGTCTTTCAGGCAAGATTCAGAGGTAACAGATCTGCAAGCAAAACTAGAAACAGTTGAAATCAGCGGTCAGAAAACTCCAGACAGTTTGATTGACTTGTGGTCTGAAGATCAGAATGGGAAACAGAAAAGAGAAGCCATCAAAGCTGGCAAGCGCAAAGTTGGTGAAGGACTTGCAGATTTCTGGGGTGAAAACCAGCAACTCTGGGAGGATACCATCAACCGGGTAACAAGGAGTGGCCGAATCTACCAACCGGCCAACATTCGGGGAAACATTCCACACCAAACTCAGCCAGAAGAATTCGTTTGGAACGGTCCCGTTCAGGAAAATTCAGCTCCGGTTGAACCCAAAGTCACTACTCAGCCACCACAAAGGAACCGAGCGACTGCGGAAGAATTGGTCCAAAGGCAACTTGAAAGAACTCCAGCGTCAGTCTCAATCTGAGATCTGCTCTCTTCCTTCAGGGAACATCGTCAGAAACTGATCAAAACTCCGTCCAACATGGAGGTACTACCTGATACTCCTCCAAAAACCATGGTAGCCCTGCTTACCCCTGCTCGCACCAAGCATGTCGTTACCTTCACTGAAAAGGACCTACCCCCAGGGGGAGCCGGTCACAACAAACCTTTGCACATCACTCTGAAGTGTATAGGAAAATGGGTCCCAGTTATACTTCTTGACAACGGATCCGCACTGAATGTGTGTCCCCTGAGGACAGCGTATTGTCTTGGTTTCAAGAACAAGGACTTTCAGCCATCCAACCTCGGAGTGCGCGCATACGACAACACGCGCAGGGATGAGATTGGGATCGTCCAGATGGAAGTAGTCATCGAAAGCTTCAACACGGACATCGAGTTCCATGTGCTCGACATCCCGTCATCTTTTAACCAGCTACTGGGCAGGCCCTGGCTTCATCGGTCAGATATCATGGCAATACCTTCTTCCCTACACCAAAAAGTCCAACATGGTCTGGCCACAGGAACTTTGACTATTCACGGAGATTCAGGGATCCGTCCCCATGTCCCCGACAACGCACCGTTGCTTGAGATTGCTCACGGAGAAGAGGATGTCACCCTCAGTGGTTTCTTTTTTGACACTTCTGGATCGGTCCTTACCGACAAAATGGATGAAGACTTCTCAATGAGCTCAACTGCTTTAGAGATGATGAGAAAGATGGATTACCTGCCCGACTTGGGGTTAGGTCTAAACAACCAGGGAATGGCTGAATTCCCCAAGTTTTCGATGAATAACCACAGCTTCGGTCTCGGTTATAAGTCAGCTGATAGTGAACCAAGAAAGGGAAAGAAGGTGCAGGCAGGTGCCAAGAAAAAGCCCATTCAGTTTGTGAAAGCTCCAGAAGCTATCTACCAGGGAGAACCAAAGCCGTTCTGGGACATGAAAACAAAGACCAAGCTGCCAGGTTTCAAAATCTTTGCAAACAACACTTGGGACAGTGCCGATGAAGACAAGAAGAGGAAAGAACTGGTTAAGGCACTCCAAGTTGACTGGATCGAAACTCTTGACTCAGGGAATCTCCAATCGCTGTTCGGAGAAGAAAGCCTGATAGGTGTAGGAGAAGGCGAGCCTGCTGCGATGCTGTTTGATTTAAAGCTTGCCGAGGAAGTGGAGCTGATGATGTTGAGCCAGTATGCCATTGGAGATGTCACTACACTCATTGTGGATGCCAATGGCATTTATAAAAATTGCACTTTTGTACCTAGAATCACTTACATTAGCACTGGATTTGAGTCTAGCACTAAGTCTGGCACTGACTTCGAGACTGAGTCTGAACCTGAGCATGTATCTGTCATTCCCCCGCGTCATCATTTTTCTTCTCAATTTGAGTCCACTCCCATGTATCACGCCCTTGGGGCCCCCGCATTTGCTATCAATGAAATAGACTTTGCTTATCTTGCTGTGTCCGAAATAAATTGTGTTGACCCCGACGATGAGGGGATCGAATTCGAGGAAGAAATTCCGAAAGAACTTCGATCTCTAATCAGAAGGGAAGACGAAAGGCATGCTCAGCCTATTAAAGAAGAAATTGTTTCTATAAACTTGAAAGACAAAAATGATCCGCGAATGGTTCAAATCGGTTACAGACTATCTCCTGAAGAGTTCAAAGCCCACTCGGATCTCCTGAAAGAATTTGAGGATGTTTTTGCATGGTCACAAGCAGATACGCCTGGTATCGACCCCGAGATTGTGAAGCATTGAATCCCGTTTTACCCGGATGCAAAGCCTGTCAAGCAAAAGCTGAGGAAAATGAGGCCAGATTGGGTGCTGGAAATCAAGAAGGAAATTCAGAGGCAGATAGACACCGGGTTCCTAATGGTAACAGAATACCCTCAGTGGGTTGCAAACATCGTTCCCGTCCCAAAGAAGAACGGAAAAATTCGGGTTTGTGTGGATTTCAGAGATCTAAACAAGGCCAGTCCTAAGGATGATTTCCCATTGCCACACATAGATGTACTTGTGGACAATACTGCTGGACATGCACTCCTTTCCTTCATGGATGGTTTCTCCGGATACAACCAGATTCTCACGGCTCCCAAACGTCAGGGCAACCTCTCATCATGTACTTATCAGTTACCCCATCAGCCATGGGATGCATGCTCGCACAGGAAGGCGAAGGCGGAAGTGAGAAAGCAGTCTACTACATTAGCAAGAAGATGGTAGGATGCGAAGAACGGTACACTTCCCTAGAGAAGGTTTGCTGGGCTTTAATTTGGGCTTCCAAGAAGCTAAGGCACTACATGTTAGCCTACTCAGTGAGGCTGATTTCTCGAATGGACCCTCTCAAATACCTGTTTGAGAAGCCGGCTCTCACTGGTAAGCTGGCGCGCTAGTTGCTTCTGTTAGCTAAATTCGATATCAAGTATGTGACTCGAAAATCTGTGAAAGGAAGGTTTGTCGCTGAATTTCTAGCCGATCATCCGGTAGAAGGTCCAGAAGATGTGGAGTTTGAATTCCCCGATGAAAATGTCATGACAACGACCAACGATGTATGGTTGTTATATTTTGACGGAGCTGCCAACCAGAAAGGATTTGGGATCGGGGTTCTGCTTATCTCACCAGAAGGATCGCATATCCCTCTTGCATTCAAGCTAAACTTTGAGGTCACCAGCAATCAGTCGGAATATGAAGCTTGCATTGTAGGAATGGAAGCTGCCCTTGAAATCGGCGTCAAAAGGTTGGAAGTGATCGGAGATTCTAACCTGGTAGTTTCACAAGCAAACGGCGACTGGAAGGTCAACGAAGACAAGTTAAAGCCTTACCATAAGGACCTTGACGATCTGATTCCACGATTCCAGGTAGTCACTTTCACGCATGTACCTCGATTAAACAACCGATTTGCCGATGCCTTGGCAACACTAGCCTCTATGGTGGAGATACCCAATGGAGTCAGACTCCGACCTATCATGATTGAGCAAAGGGACAAGCCCGGTTACGAATACGTCATGGCTATTGATGAACCTGACGATGGTCTCCCTTGGTACCACGACATCTAGAACTTCATTGAAAAGGGCGAATACCCGGCTGGGATCAACAGAAAAGACCAGATTGCTCTCCGAAAGCTAGCATCTTATTACATTATCTGCGGAGGCAGGCTGTACCAAAGATCCCACTGCGGAATGCATAAACTCTGTGTAAACAGCGAAGAAGCAACCAGAATCATGGAAGAAATCCACAACGGAGTCTGCGGCCCTCACATGAACGGGACGATGCTCGCCAAAAAGATCTTGCGACAAGGATACGACTGGTCTACTATAGAAACCGAGTGCATCGAATATATGCGAAGATGTCACAAATGTCAAATTCACTCCAATCTCATGCACATACCACCATCAGAGCTGCATTCCATGACTTCACCCTGGCCTTTCTCAACCTGGGGCATCAACATCATTGGCAAGATCACCCCGGCTACCTCAAACGGGAACAAGTTTATTCTGGTCGCCATCGACTATTTCACCAAGTGGGTTGAGGCTGCCTCACACATAACCCTTACAGCGGTTCAGGTCGCTCATTTCATCAAGCAGAACATCGTTTACCGGTATGGCGTGCCTCACGCATTCGTGTCTGACAATGGTGTTCATTTCGAGCTGCAGAAGTTCTCGAAGAGTTTGGGATTCAGGTCCACAAGTTAACCGTCTAGCGGCCGCAAACCAATGGAGCTACGGAAGCTGCCAACAAAACTATCAAGTCAATACTGGAAAGAACTATTCAATCCGCGAAAAATTGGCACAAGCAGCTGTCGTTAGCACTCTGGGGATACCGGACATCTATCCGTACTCCGACAAGGGCAACACCCTATTCTTTGGTTTACGGTATGGAAGCCGTTCTCCCTATCGAGCTTGAGGTACCAACTCTGAGGGTCTTGATAGAATCAGACATTGAAGAAGCTGAATGGCAAAGCGCAAGGTTCGAAGAACTCATGTTGTTCGACGAGAGAAGGCTCAAAGCCTTGTATCATGTTCAAGGGTATCAGCGTCGAATCGCATGCGCTTTTAACAAGAAAGTCAAGTCCAAGAATCTGCAAGAAGGAGACATGGTTCTGAAGGAGATCAAAGCTCCAATTTTTGATCCACGCAGGAAATTTCGGCCGAAGTAGGCAGGGCCGTACAATATCAAAAAAATTCTGTCTGGAAGCGCAACTCAGCTCATCGATCTCGATGGAAACAAATTCTCAACATTGGTCAACATGGATCAACTTAAGAGATACTACCCCTGAGAGAAGCTCCCTGGACTAAAAACCGCAAGGGCGGGCAGTGCCAGGCAAAAATTAGAGCAAGTCTGCTAGGTCGATGTAGAGGGCAAAATTCTGGGATCTGTATAACGCCCTTAAACCTGCAAGACAGAGAGCCGTTAGAGCACCTTTGCCCTTCGTGGCAAAGGCCCTCCGATGCTTAAGTTAGTATCACGTACTAGAAGGAAACCGGAAATCACGCAAAACATGTAAACACGAATTA
>JAXBDA010003632.1:0-33502 GCA_036023075.1 Gaultheria prostrata
AACTTTGAGTTTCCAAAGCCAACTCCAACCCTTAGTATCAGTAGGTTCGCTATTAATAAGATTGTAAGCAGCCGCAGTACTAAATTTACCGTCAGGTGAACCCACCCAGTGAACTTTATCAGACATAAAAGAGAAAACGGGCAGATGGATTTGATGAATAGCAGAAAGAGTTTGCTCATTAACAATGTTAACTAAGGTGGACAGATCCCAATTGTCATTCTCATCAATAAGCTCTTTAACTTTTTTGGGTAGGTCAGTGTGAGGGCCTGGGAAAATGGACTCCAAAGGTCCAGAATTGCACCACCAATCCTTCCAGATATCAGTAGAATTCCCATTGCCAATGGTCCAAAAGCCAGGGGTAGATGGGAGAGAGAAATGAGGGGAAATTAAAAAAGGAGAATGAGAAATAGAAAAGTAGCTCCCCAGCTATTTTTCGCTTTTGGCCTGGAAAGTGCAAATAGGAAAATAAGTTATGCCGGAATGACTTCCGAGTGTTCTCCCCCAAACACCCAAAAATGAAAAAACAGAATGTGAAAAGGTGAAAGGTAGGCGGCCAAACACACTCTAAATAAACGTAGTCCCCGTCTCGTCTCATCTCTATACCTTTTTCTTGTTGAACCACCTTGATGATACAAATTCATTTCGTACCAATTATCAAGTAGATCATTGCAAGAAAATCAGCAGGCATGCAAGCCGTCCAGTTTTAATTTGGACGAGAGAGTCCCCATCAGAATGGCTAAAGCCTCTTTCCAGCTTTCGGTGTCTTGTTCCATCATGTGCAATGTGACTTTTCACTTTGATCAAAATAGTAATTAATACAAAATCATGATCTGGTTATTGGACTATCACTACCAAGCCTAATAAAAAAAAGGAACTGTTAACGGGTGTAATGTTGCGCCCGTTAAGAGTACAAAAAGGTACACTTATGGGTCTCACTTGTACTTAAAAAATGCACTTTATAGTACAAGTGGGACCCAATAAGTATACTTTTTTGTATCATTAATGGGCGCACTATTGCGCCCATTAGCAAGACCCATAAAAAAAAAAGCTATCAGAGGAGTTTGAATTTATTGCTCCATCTGTCCCAATTTGTTTGCTCACTACGAAACTACGTGCAATTTTCAAACTAAAAATTAATGTATTTATCAAAATAATTTTTGATTTTTTTTTGCATCGTATTAAAGTTTTCAATGAAATCTATCAAACAAGATCCACATTGATTAGAAAATTATTTTTGCAAGTACATTATTTTTTAGTTTGAAAATTGCACGTAGTTTCGTAGTGAGCAAACAAATTGGGACGGAGGGAGTAAAACATCTATAATTAAAAAGTACTCCATGACTTATAAGAGATAACAAACGAGACCATTATAATTTCGGTCGATTGAAAGCTTTTATCCTCTTGATCTAGTCCTGCCAATGTGATACAAACTCGTGGGTAGAGCTCACGTTTGAAAACCGACTTATAAGGAGATGGTGTCCAAAAACTTATATTTATAGGGCCAAACCCATAGTTAGTAAATATAACCCGATAGCTCATTCTCCTTTTTGGCTTTTATAATTGTAACGCGCTTCGCAAATGACGTCGACGGCGGCCCACTCAGTTGGCACTGTTCGATGGTAGCTCATCCGCTTTTTTGGCGGCTCCACTCACCTGTTAGAATCCAATAGTACTTTTTTTAAGTCTTTGAATATAGGTAGCCCCTGCGGGTCGAATTGCACCATCATGGCGGGCTCTAATACCAAATGGTACAAACTCATGATTAGAGCTCACTCTTGAAAACGGACTTGCAGGGAGAGAGTGCACAAAAGCTTTTGTATACGCAAGACCAAACCCGTACTTAGTAAATGTGAGACATTAAGATCGTAACAGAACCAGGAATTTACTAATATTAACTAGTTCTTGTCTTTTCAAGTTTTTCTTTCCCCTCTTCATATTCAATAAAAAAATCCAATCATATTTGTCTCGGTTCTTATTTAATATTTAAAAACACAAAAGAAAAAAGAAGAAGAAAGAGAAGTTAAAGGTGAATCTTGATCATGGATTTGTACATAGATTAGCCCAAAGAAATACTAAACTTAAAGACTCCTTTCAAGTCTTTCGGTAGGGTACCCTTCTTTCTTTTCGTAAACTATTCACAAATTCGCTAATCAATCAAATAACTGAATTGGGCTGGGTCGGCCCATCGGCGTTCAAGATTCTAGCAAAGTCCATTTCTACCCATTTTCGCGAGTCCATGAAAACATGGCCCATCAATTCGAGTCATGTACATGGGGGCCGTTTGGGAGCCAAATTATTAGATTCTTCATTTTGCATTATTGCATTATAGGTGTTAAAGAGCCACTAGTGAGAAGGAAATGCGCTCTCAAAACTACTATTTAGGGGGTGTTTGGTAACGTTTTTGTTTCTAAAAAATTAAAAGTAGATTCATGTTTATTGTTTATAAAAACAAAAATTGTTTGGTTATAAAATTTATGTTTTCTGTTTTTGTTTTCAAACGACCCTGTTTTAAAAACTAAGCAAATCACCTTTTTTGTGTTTTGAAAAGTATTTGAAAAAAATTTAGAAACAAAAACAAAAAACAGGAAATAAAAACGTTACCAAACGCCCCCTTGAGTAACATGATTTTGAGAATCAGCCCTGGAAGAGCTTTTGCATTCTCAAGATTTAATTACCCTTGGATTTTCATTTATTTGTAATACCATAAAAAAACTAGTCAAGAGCAATATCGTAAAATATCAATTCTCAATAGTAAAAAATCGATTCAAACATAATTTTGAGAATTGTCCTCCCGAATATTACTCTGTTGCAAAATCTATCCATGCATGTCACTCTACTGATTCATAATCTATTATGACCACAATCCGAAAAATCAACACTTCATAATTAAAAAAGCAAAATAAAAAGAAACTCTCAAACGCCCCGTAGTTTCTTGTAAAATACTCCCATTTCATTTAGATTTCACATTTGCAAATTAGTTTAGTTAGTTTTATTGGAGAGTAACAATAGAGATCTGTAATGTTCCACAAACTGACTTATTGGCGATAAATTAGTGAACCGACTTATTGAGTGGAACTTGATTGATGTATTATGAGAGAATGACCTGTCTCGAGAAGCGTAATAAGTCAATTTAACTAATAAGTCAGTTTACTATAACGGATTCTCAAGATTGTACCCTTTTTTTTTTTTTTTTTTTTTTACTTTTGACTTGTTAAAAATACCTAATAGTGTTGGAAATGCTCTTACTTTTTTCTTCCACTACAAATAATTATCGATTAGCTATCACACATAACGATTGATTCTTCTTCTCAATAATTATCGGTTTGTATCAAACTTTTTGATCGCTTTACAACCATTACAGTCGATACCTGAGGGTTACAACCTATCTAGTTTTTTGTAGAGCCCAAAATTGATTTGGAAAGATTCAAGATAACTTCACTACTTCTCCCACTACGTAATACTGCATATTGTTTGACACTATCAGGGGCGGAGCCAGAACCAAATGTCAGTGGGGGCAAATTCTTAAAGCCTAATAATTAGGAGAAAAAAAAAACACCAAAATGTGAAATGGAAAGGAGTTAAAGTAGATATCTAGTAATAACATATAATTTTATTTACAATTGATCCCCCAAAAGATACATTGAAATGCCAAACAAAAAGTAGTTAATTAGATATACAATCTATAACCGTGTCCATAATCGACCACAAAAAGCTACACCTGAATGCCAACAAAAAGTAGCTAAGCATATACCCATTTAAAATCTATAATAGCGTTTACAAATGGCCCCGCAAAGTTTTTTTAGCTTCAACAAGTTTTTTAGCTTGCTTCTCGTGGAGAATATCACGATGTTTGCATGAGGCTCCAACAAAATAAACGATATTAGAAACCAAAGCAAAGATGTTGGCAACGTGGATATGTTTCTTTGCTATCGCCACAAGAGCTAATTGAAGTTGGTGAGAGTTAGATGAAAAATGATTTGGTGTGTGGTAAGGAGGGCAAATAGTAGTGAGAGAGTTAGAAGAAAAATAATTTGGAGTGGTAAGGAGGGCAAGTTGTTGGGGCAAAGAAATATACCATATACAAGGGGCAAAAAAATACCATATGCAAGAGGCAAAAATAACAGATTCTAAAAAATATTATACATATTCTATTAAAATTTGCCACCTCAGTGGGGTCAAGTGACCCCGCTTGACCCCCTCCCTCCGCCACTGGACACTATCAATATTATTACACCGCGATCGTTACATGACCTCCTATCAGCATTAATTATAATGATAACAATTTAGGACTCATAAGACTATTTATTTAATCTCATTTTAAGCTAATTTTGTTCCCCTTAAACTATGTTGCCAAATGGGCTTCTTGTATCAAATGATATGAATGACCATATTATCTTTACCATCTTGAACATTAAAAGACAAGTTGTCAACCTCGGATCGGCCCGATGGTCAATGATTGTGATTTAGGAGTTTGTTCGTTTTTAGTCTCAAAATTCAAAACTTTCTTAAATACGGAGTACCTTTTTTGCGTGGTTAATTCATAGTATTATGTTTTGCTACGATATTTTAGTAAGATCACCGCTAAAAACTGGTCCGTTGAGAATTACTAAGTGAATTAGGGGTGAGCAAAAAAATCTGTTAAACCGTAAATTTAGTCCAAATCAATCCAAACCAAATAGTTTTATTTAGTGTGGTACGTTTGATCCTAGTTTAAGAAAATTAAAAACCATTTTAAATGGTTTGGTCTATAAATTTACGTTAATGGTTCCGATTCAAAACCAATCCAGACCGTATAACTAATTCAATATAATACACCAAGTATACATTTGATTCATAGTCAACTATGCCAAAGATTATTTAGCCTAAACTTCTATGTATCACAAATTCACAACCCATTCCTATAATTTTGATACGCCAAAAACACATGTACGTAATGTAATACTCTAATTAAGTCCTAAATATTCCGATATTTCTATACGTGAAAACCGCTTCTTAGTTTATCTCTGCAATGTTGAGTACTTATAATAGTTTACGAAGAAATTAAATACCTCAGTTTCAAGAAAATCGTAGTTCAAAACCGAAACATAGTCTAATGGTTAGGATTGATTTGGTTCTATGCGTTTTATACTTTTGTGGGTTGATTTTGTTCTCCAAATTCATACGTAATTCGTAGATAGTAGTTTGATATTTGGTTTATTATAAATTTGAAGCAATCCGATCCATGCTTACCCCTAATTAAAATACGCTTAAATTGACGTGAATCTTGAATTAAAAACAAAGTCAGATGTTAATGCGGGAAACGGCCACTCTAGTATGACACTCGTTATGTTGTTCAGAATCTTCAGATATACACACATTGGTTCTTGTTGCGAGATCTGTTTTACTTATATATATTCCATATCTACATTTGTGATTTCTTGAAAGTTGAACCTGGTACAGCTGGAAGAACCCGTTAAAGATTTCATCAATTATTTGAAGTCAATGTTCCATAAATAAAGGAGAAAGGTGTGTTTCCATCTGACAAAATCTTGATCTGGGTTCTTTTTTCTCTGTAATGATTATATATTTGGAGAATCGAAAATCCTACAGGGACCGACCAGGGTGCACCGATCGGCGTCGAGGATCCATTTTGGGTCCCACACGAAAAATCCGAACCGTTAGATCATCTTAAAATCGTTTTCCGAGGGGCCCCACGCAAAAATCGAGGCAATCAGACGGCCCTAAGTGCTTGATCCAAAATCACCCCATTTCATCCAATTTTTTTTTGCATGAAATGGGGTGATTTTGGATCAAGCACTTAGAGCAGTCCGATTGCCGCGATTCTTGTGAAAGGCCCCTCGGAAAACGATTTTAAGATGATCTAACGGTTCGGATTTGCCGTGTGAGACCCACAAGTGGGTCCCCGACGCCGATCGATGCACCTTGGTCCGTACGAATAGCAAGACTCTTTGGAGAATGCATGTGCCTCAACTTAATTTGTATACTCGTGCTTCACCACGCCAAAATGGGGTATTCCCGGCTCGGCAGTTTAATTAATGCCAGAAAAAGTCACTATTAATTACTGGTAGTTCAAAAAATGTCCGAAAGAGTAACTTTAACCGGTGTTGTTTTTTCCTCCTAATTACCGGCTGCAAAAGTCAATTTTTTAGCTAAAACATTACCGGCGTTTTGTAAATGCCGAAAAAAGTACTCTTACCAGCAGTTTTTCTTAAAGTGTTTGTCAAAAATACTTCTACTGCATAATATAAATGTTTCCTTCGTTCCATGTGGAACATGATGCGGGCTAGCCACGGGTTAAGTAGGAGCGACCGAGGTAGCAAAGGTCGTGAGTTTGACACTTGGGATAAGCAAAATATTTCTCGTCAATTATAGCCTGCACGCAAGCGACAACTTGGCAGCCTTCTTGTGAGGCAATATCTTTCCCAGATGCCGCAAATAGTTATTACCAGCGGTAAAATACTGCCGTTTTTGCTTTGCCGACGGTTTTTTACCGCTATTTTTCTTTTCCCAACAGCCCTTCTGACGACGTGATGGATTTTCCATTATTATCGCAGGCAATAGTATTCCCGCGGTTTTCATTTTTATGGTTCCTCATTAGTCGTTTTGACACTCTTAATTACGTATAGGTGAAGTAACGTCAATATTTTCTAGCAAGAATAGTTGAATCTGAGATCTCTAGAGGACTCAAACTCCTAGGTCACCGGGTCAAACCATTGGAGTTATTCATTGTGATCTTATGAACAAGTTGACGATTTGAATCGGGTTTGTAAGTCCCGATGCGATTATTACCTTGCCCAAAAAAAATAAAATCATGTTGAGATATCGATATTTACACAAAGGAAACATATCTGTCACAAGAGAAATGAATGTCCAAACTTTTACCATATATTTCTCCACATATAAAAACGATTCAATCAAACATTTTTCAATCTCCGATTGACCTGATTATGTGGATCGATGATGAACACTTTAAAACTTACAAAATCGCTGATTCATCTTCTAATGAAATTATAGCAACGTAGTAATTTTTCAGTGCTCTGCTCTCGTTGCCCACTAACACCATACAATTTTATAAGGTCCATTTGCTTGATGGTACACCTGACAAAAATAGTAAAATATGTACGAAGAATAATAGGGGAGATTATCACGTGGTTTTTCTATGTAAAGTGGGTCCCATGTGGTCATGTTGTCAGATTTTCAGCTCCAATCTCTATTTATATCTTGTTTTTTTTTTCTCATGTTAACTGGTGCACCATATATTGCACCTGTTAAGGGTACAAAAAATATAGGAGTATTTATTGGGCCACACTTATACCTTTAAGTAAACCAATGGTTGTACCGTATCGGTTATCTCCTAATTCTTCCACAAATGAGACCAATGTTCGAACCTTGACAGAGACGTTTGAGATTTAGTGTTATGGATAATCTCTAGACTCTCTCAATCTTCCGCTAACCCCCTACTGATTTATATCGAACGACAAAAAAAAAAACAACCTTTAAGTGCACTTTTAGAGTACAAGTGGAAGTGTGAAACCCACAACTGTACTCTTTTATACCTTTAACGGATGCAATGTTACATCCGTTAACATTTTATTTAGTATTTTTTAAAACTCAAAACTAATGCAAGTGGGTATGCTTTTTGGGACCAATTTTGATTGTTTTGGTCAGTATTTTCAGCCAGGAATTTGTCTAGTCAGAAGTGGGCTGTTCAATAAAATTGTCGTTTCATCCTAAGTTTTCCAAATGGATGAAAGCAAAGCTATCGGGAAATCCTTGACCTTGGAATCAAAAGGACGAAACAAAAAACCTTTATCACATCACATGGAGTGATATTTACAGTATTTCGGTCATGGATAAGCAATGACCAGAAAAGTCTATGCCAGTTCAAAAAAAGAAAAAGAAAAGTCTATGCCAGTTCAAAAAAAGAAAAAGAAAAGTCTATGCCAGCAAGATTGGCCCAGAGCCACATTACAGGAAAGATAGCACTATCTGTTTTGACATATAAGGTTCAGATTTAAAAATAAAACTCTCTCGAGAAAAAAAAGACTTTTCCACAAAAGAATTTTATTTTAAATTTGAGTCATTCAAAATATTTTTAGACGATGTGGATCCTATGGAAGAGTTTTGTTTCTATTCCGGACCATTGAACATCAAAATGGACATACTAAATGGAGTTGGCATCCGACTCGGGGGACAGCAGGGCCTCGGGTTCACATTACAGGCATACCAAGTACTTACATAGCAAAAGTTTACTGCATACACCGCCCAAGATGAAGTGGGCCACGAAGCGAATAAGTTAAGTTGCGACATTCGAGGGAGCACCAATAACACGACTTCGAGATCTTGTTTGATAGATTTTGCTTCTTAATCTTAGCTTATTTGTTTAATAGTAGAATTTTTACTTATTTTGTATCTATATTTCTTGAGATAAATGAAGAAACAATTACTACAACCAAACATGGTCTCGTGTCAAAATTATAGGGTCTTTCTATTGTTAGGGCATGTGGTGTGGATGCCCCATTCTTCACTCAGGATCGAGTCCCCCAGCTAACAACTAACCCTACTGACACTTCTTACCGAATACGCACAAAAAAAAAAAATACTTCCTCCATTTCAAAATAACAGTCCACCACGACAAGTCGTGTCATTTTTCAAATAAAAAAATATAGTACTTTCATTTACCATTTTTTGAGATTTTTCACACCGAATTAATGTACTCATCGAATACTTTAAATCAGTGCGAAAAATTTAAAAAATAATATTCTAAAATACTTTACTTTTTGATTTAAAAAATGACGAGAGAAAAAAGTGGGACTACCATTTATGACGAGGGAGTACAAAATAGTCAATTTACTCATGCTAAAAGATACACTATTTGTACGGTTTACTCTGCAATAATAGGAGAACATAAACGTACGGTCAAGATTGGCCGATAGAGACGGTCACATCAAGCTGGGTTGGTGACTCATGCTATCTCTCTCCCTCTCTCATGCTATTGAGTAGATATAGGTAAGGTATATACTTATAGTACATGAAATTCTAACTTTTTTTCTCCAAAAAAAATACATACATGAAATTTAGGCATGGTTTTGGATCGTGTGGAGGCTTGGATGAAAGCTATACTTTACACTGTAAAATATAAAGTATTGTGAGCTACTTTGGATTCGGATTATACCGAATTCGAATTCAATCCGGTCCATTGACAGACCTAGACTCAATTCCGGAATGCATTATGGGTCATTCAAGAGCTCTACCGTATGAGCTAACCACCATTTGCGTTCATTTTAGTTTAAATACATCTCAAAAAAAAAAAAAAAACGATTTATAAGATCTCAATAGTTGAGTGGTGGAGTATAGTAGTATACAGTTTTTAATACTAAAAATGAACGGTTAATACACAAATTCTTTACCTCTTTGTAACGTTTCATTCCATCGCCAACGTCTAATTAAGACCATACAAAAACTATTCGATCATATTTAGATCTCAAGTAGACCCTTATCAAGAAGACTCCACGTCAAGGTTTTATCGTCACACCCTCATGTATACAAGTGTGATGAAAAATGACATGCGTATAAACCGAATCCCATTATCATTTCTGATTCACGGACTACGGGTGATTTTAATTTCTTTTGTCAAAAATGGTTTTTAAACTTTCACAAACGTCACACTAACTGAAAGTATCGTCAATACTGTTACACCATGACTTTTATTCTACGTGTTCCAATATTGTTATTATTTAAAATCTTGCCGTTCAAGAGTCCCAATCTTGCTATGTGCATAATGCATTTTGTTTTTTGACTTTCGCTCTTAGG
Source organism: Gaultheria prostrata (assembly GCA_036023075.1). NCBI lineage: Eukaryota > Viridiplantae > Streptophyta > Magnoliopsida > Ericales > Ericaceae > Gaultheria > Gaultheria prostrata. Next base: position 9,814 of record JAXBDA010003632.1, read on the forward strand.
CTAAGTTTTCACTAGGAGTATATTATTTTTTTTATTTTTAATATTTTCACATAGTTATTATCCCCATATACAGTAATATCAAAAATACCGCGGTAGAACGTGACCCTAATTTATCTACGAAATACAGACGTGTATGCATTATTATACAAAGGCTACAGAAGAAAGCAAAAAGTATCAGAAATGGCGGCTTTGAGGCTTCTCTCTCGCTCTTTACGTTCTTCTTCTTCCTCTGTTCCTCTGCTTTCTCGAGGTATGAATACGATCACGATACCTGACCTTCATCGCTATTAATTTGTATATCTCTGTTCATTGCCTACCGACTTTATTGATTACTGAAGCAGATTATATGATCGAACAATGCGATTTTGTTTTCGCTTTAGTTTGCGATCGCTGATTTGTAAATCGGAAGTAACTGAGAAATGAGACGGTAGTTTCCACGTAGTTCGGATGGAGTTGATTTGTTGAATCTAACTTGATCAACCAGGGTAGATTTCTCAGATTTTGGAAAGAACTTTTTTTTTTGTTTGGGTTGATAAAGCTAACACGTACCTCGTTTAATCCTAGAGACTAATCTCACTGTCCACTGCGGGACCTGATTAAAGCACTGTATGGTCTGGCCCGAGAGCTACCATTAGCTGTTCTAGGAACTCTTTATTGATGTATAATTGCCAATTGCATTTTCCTAGGTTTTGCATTACATAAGTTCCGAAATGATTTGAAGATTGCTGATTTGTGAATATCAAGTAATTGAGAAATGAGACTGCAGTTTACTGTTAAATTGGCGTGGAGTTGATTTATTGAATCTAACTTGATCATCCAGAGTAGATTTCTCCGATGTTCGGAGAACTTTTTTTTGATAATTCAGGGGTCCGGGCTAGCTTATAGGAATCTCGACTAATCTTGGGGACCAATCCTACCGTTCACTAGCGGGCTCCAAATTAAAGCCGGAGTTAAGTCCCACATGGGCTGGTTCCAGAGCTACCGTTCGATGTTTCGAAAAACTTGATAGTGATATAATCTCACTTGCATTTCTCTAAGTTTTGCTTCTCACCAGTTCGGAAATGGTGCTGATTTGTGAATCGCAAGTAATTGAGAAATGACAGTCATGAGACTGTTGTTTCCACTTAATTCGGATGAGTTGATTTGTTGAATCTAATTTGATCATTGAGTAGATTTCCAGATGTTCGAACTACTTTCTGGTTATATATAATCACGATTGCATTTTTCTAGGTTTTTTCATTGCTTAAAGACCGGAAATAATGGAAGAATAAACAGTTAATTAACCAGACATGACTTATTGTTGGAAAAAAATTTCCTGGATCAAATTTTTGCACCCGGGATAAGTACATTCAACATCTCGAATCATCAAATGGAACAGCAGTAGGTCCCGTTTGTGTCACTCATGGAACTACATGAGAGATCATCACAAGAGAGGATCGTGATTCTATCTTGTCATGCATGAATTTGAGGAATTTGTGTCTATCATAATTTTCTAACTCTTACTGATTTTAATGTGAGTTTTTTTCGAAAAGTCCTGTCTCAGTTTCTCTCATATTCTAAGGGCCCGTTTGTTTGACCGGATATGAGCATCGGATTAGATTATATATCCAAGTCACATATCTACTGTTTGATTATAAGTTTTAGGGGAAAGATTAAACGTACATCTCAAAAATTTGAAGTGGGAATCGGGATATATAATAATACAACGCTATATCCTTCACTATCAGTCTCATCAAAGTTCACTACAAATCTCCATTGTTCCGCATAATTCTGATTTTGAAAATGTTTCTGCTTTGGACAAAAGAATAAATAAATAGAGGACAAAATAACAAACAATTTTAGTTTCCTGCTTCTCTGTACTCGCTTAGCGTGCGTATTTACTGGCTACATCTTGCTTAATGTTTTTCGCAGGGAAGAACTCTTCCCTTGGCAGAGGTAGCTGGAGATATAGCACTGCTGCTGCTATAGAGGAGCCAATCAAGCCACCCGTGACTATAGAGCATACTCAGCTCCTTATCAATGGAATATTTGTGGATGCAGCATCTGGTGAGATTTTCATGCTCAAATATTAACAGCGATATACTTTTATTTTATTTGTGGCAAGGAGAAGTCTTTCGGTCTTATGTCTCCCATTTTGAAGTTTGAACACTAGATATCTAAAGCTTATTAGGGAATCAGGGAAAACATTTTCGACTTTGGATCCCAGAACAGGGGAGGTGATTGCTGATGTTGCTGAAGGTGATGCAGAAGACGTCAACCGAGCAGTCTCTGCAGCTCGCAAAGCCTTTGATGAAGGACCATGGCCCAAAATGACTGCTTATGTAACCATCATCTCATTCTCTATTTTCACTTGTAATTTATGTGTTGCTTATTATATGTTCAGACATACGTAATCACTCTTTCGTTTATTATATAGGAAAGATCTCGGATATTGTTGCGCTTTGCCGATTTGGTTGAAAAGCGTAATGATGAAATTGCAGCGCTTGAGACTTGGGATAATGGGAAGCCATATGAACAGTCTGCCAACATTGAAGTTCCAATGTTTGTACGCCTCTTTCGGTATTATGCTGGTAGGTAAAATAGAAATTACTACAATATTTGCAACTGTTCTAAGTTTCCTGTCTTATGTACGAAGATGTTCTAACTTCTAAGATTTTTATTTAAAAACTTTGCAGGTTGGGCAGATAAAATTCATGGTCTCACAGTTCCTGCTGATGGACCGTATCACGTGCAAACGCTACACGAACCTGTTGGTGTTTGTGGACAGATTATCCCCTGGAATTTTCCTCTTCTCATGTATGCTTGGAAAATTGGTCCAGCATTAGCATGTGGTAACACTGTTGTTCTGAAGACAGCAGAACAGACACCGTTGTCTGCTCTCTACGTTTCAAAACTAATGCACGAGGTAGTTTATCAATCAGACATATTGTCGTCTTCATTAAACAGCTTCTGTTTTTCGAGTGTTTTTGCCCCCCAGCTTTTGATGGAGTGCTGTTGGTAGATTTCATAATCCGCAGGGCCTGCTCCCTGTCTTTTTATTCTAAGTTCATTGAGGGGTTTTCCAACTTTAGCCCGAACTTGATACATTAAATAATTCTGTATATTACCAAATCTTGCTTTAGTACTCCATCTTTCATCGCACATATGATAGCTATAGTGTATATTTACTAACTCAAACTGCAGTGAGGTCTGCCGTGTTGAAGTTGCATACAAGCCTTTATGAAACGAACTAAAAAAGTATGAAAGAAGTTGCTAGGACCCATCATGGATGACAACAATCAAAATTTTCTTTTACTTGATAGAAGCAAAAGCAGCCAATGGATGAAAATACATTGTAGTGACATGTGATGTGAGTCATGGTAATACATGATGGGAGGAGTCGGTTTATTTTCTCCGTCTTGTGCTGGTTCTACACACATGTATCATCTCATTATGTCCGCCATGTTGAAGTTGTTTACAAGCCTTTATGAAACGAACAAAAAGATTACGAAAGAAGTTGCTAGGACCCATCATGGATAAGCAACAGAGATCAAATTTTGCTTGTACTTGATAGAAGTTCCAAGCGGCCAATACATGAAAATACATTGTAGTGACGTGTGATGTGAGTCATGGTAATACATGATCCATTACTATGATGAAATGGGAGTCTTTGGATTATTTCTTCCATCTTGTGCTTGTTCTATGCATGTATCATCTCATTATGTTTTCTCAGGAGATTATCTTTTGTACAGGCTGGCCTTCCTCCAGGCGTCCTGAACGTGGTTTCTGGTTTTGGTCCCACTGCTGGTGCAACTCTAGCCCGTCATATGGATGTTGACAAGGTTTAAAATTTTACCCCGTTATGTATGAGGAACTTGTTTGTGATATATATAGGTCTTTATGCAATCAAATTGTTCTAGTCTGGCTTAGGATATCTAGACTTATTAGTATAACATTCGAATATGAATTTTCTTATTTTCTTATTTGCTTACCCGTGTATGGTAAATGCTATCACTTTACTATTGGCTCGATGCCATAACACTGTTGGAATGCCTCAAACAGGATATTTGTCTCTGTCCGGTTTAGTCAATGTAAAACACTTTCTAGATCTATGGTGAAAGGGAGCTCAAAGTGATTGAGATGTGAATGACTAGAAAGCCTAATTTCTTAAACTTAAGAGACAAAAATTATTGATTTGCTTTCTTCCTTTCTTTCCGGTAATTTGTATTAAATCAAAGTTTTGTTCCTGTGGACCATGATAGGTTATTCATTTTGCCGATTACTGTTCTCTGATAACTTTGACCTTCCAAAATGAACACGTTGAGGGAAGATTTTGTTTCTTTAAGCTAAAAGAGTCATCTCAAGTATGTTCTAGGATTCATTCACATAGACTTGTAGCTTCAATAACTATTGCCTTGCCAGTCTTGGTCTAGACCTTGAGCTGACGCCAATTCGTAATATTCAGTATAGGAGCTAGATATACACAGTAACACGGATGATGAAGGGCATAATGTAAATTCGTCCATGGATTTCATATACGCATGTTGTACGATAATGAGGCTCCATAAGGACACAAGTAATAGACGGCTAGTATTTCTTTGTTTAAATACGTAGATAAAGCCACAATTTATTGTACTTGGCTACTTGCTCTTAAATGAAGTTAGTGCAGAAAGTGTTTATGTTACTTGCTTAAATGACTTTGATTCCTAGCTGATGTGTAGAGCCAGGCAGTCTCGGTTCCTTGTCTTGAGTCGCAAATCTGGTTTGGAAATTGACAATGGGTAAAATGGTGATGGTTTAAGCTCACTCATATTTCTTTGTCAGAAAATGCTAAAATGTTACCCCCTTATGGTGTATCCCAATCGTAACATGTAAGGCCTTCTAATGGTTTATGTTATGATGGGAGACACCGCAAAAAAATGTGAGTCATAACATAGTCATAGCATGTTATGCCATTTTGAAAAATGTTATACCTTCTAATGGTTTTTTGTTATGCCTTTTAATGGTTTATGTTACGCCGTATACCATGTTCGCCTTCTAATGGTTTTTTGTTATGCCTTTTAATGGTTTTTTTGGGGGTAACATTGTAGCATCTTCCTTCTTTGTCTAAGGAATTTAAGTAGTTTTACGTATTGGTCTCTTAGGAGTCGCAGCCGCTCATCTCTGAGCTTGTTTATGTTATATCATTTGCGTAAATGGCAACCAATGCTGGACATTTTTCCTCGGTTTGTGTGGTATATCTTAGGGCCTCATTTCGTCTTTCGAGCAAATTTCCTTGTTTTGGTCATATTCTTCAGATCTTATGGTGTTTTTTACCACAAAATCAAGTTTTAGAGGCAATAGAAAATCAGCACATTGTTGTCTCATTACAATAAGTTCATCATTCTATATCATTTTGGGTTTCTTCTAATATGATCTATATATTCTTTCTTTTTTTTATCCGAATATGAGCTATATATTCATCTGTCTGTTTTCCATTCCACCTTCCAACTCGCGAATATAGCTTGTGGCAAAGTGGTGAAGACGATACCTTGCTTATGCAATTCACCACATGTGAACTGTGATTTACTATGGAAGGAGACTTTGAGAATCTTTCGTTCATTTTGGTGACATTCTCTTATGCTGAATTTGATGTTTTGCAATCGGAATACCAGTAAACCTACAAAAAAAGAAGTCATTCCTTAGACCTTCTCAGTTAAATTTATGGTTACATTGGTGCAGATTGCTTTCACTGGATCAACAGAAACCGGAAAAATTGTACTACAATTGGCAGCTCAAAGTAATCTTAAGAAAGTGACTTTGGAGCTCGGAGGAAAATCTCCCTTCATTGTATGTGAGGATGCAGATGTGGATCAGGCTGTTGAACTGGCTCACTTTGCTCTATTCTTTAACCAGGTCAGTCGATTTAAGTGTCCGTTAACGGGTGGATCATATAAAAAATAATTCATTCCTGAATTATGTTTATATACTATCATCTGCAGGGACAATGCTGCTGTGCTGGCTCTCGCACATACGTACATGAGCGTGTATATGACGAGTTTTTAGAGAAAGCCAAGGCACGTGCTGTGCGGCGCTCGGTTGGTGATCCTTTTAAGGGTGGAATTGAACAAGGGCCTCAGGTAAATCATCAGAACTTCTGTTTTCAGCTCATTAGATTGTCTGTTGGAAAAACTACATCCACAGCTGTGGATGTAACTTGTAGTTGCAAGTACATATAAAGCTACATTTTCCGTTTAGTTGAGAATACAAAAGTGATTTTGCCAAAACTTTATGTTACAGTAATCGTAATTTATAGATTGGTTCATCGTAATGGTCAATTAATTTGCACAAAGTTGCTGAACTGCTCTTCTGCTTAGTACTAAAGATTTAGTAGCAAAAAATCAGATTGATTTTGAAACACTTATCGAGTTTTGCTCCTCCAATTAGATTGATTCAGAGCAATTTCGAAAGATTCTGAGGTATATAAGAGCTGGTGTCGATGGCGGAGCTACCCTTGAAACTGGAGGGGAGAGACATGGGACACAGGGTTACTATGTTCAGCCCACTGTGTTCTCAAATGTTAAGGTATATGTCTCCTCACACTATAAACCTTTGATTTCTTTAATCTTGAAAATTGACTCTCCACCTTAACTAACACAAATGCTGCTTGATATCAGGATGACATGTTGATAGCAACGGATGAAATCTTTGGTCCAGTGCAGTCTATCTTGAAATACAAGTGAGTAAAACAATTCTTTGAACGAATTCAATGGTTAAAGGGGTTTTAAACAAAACCCAAAAACTCAGCGTTTAAGCTTAGTCAAGTAGAAAGTGAAAACACACGTCGAATAGAAGGCGGTAAGCCATTTCTGCTTTCCTTTTTTTGAAAGGATTGTTTTGGCTGGATTCAGGGATCTTGGTGATGTGATACGACGATCGAATGCCTCTCGATATGGACTGGCTGCCGGAGTCTTTACCCAAAACATCGACACTGCCAATGCTTTGACACGGGCATTGAGAGTTGGGACGGTGTGGATTAATTGCTTCGACATATTTGATGCAGCGATTCCGTTTGGTGGGTATAAGATGAGCGGACAGGGAAGAGAGAAGGGTGTCTACAGTCTTTCCAACTACTTGCAAGTGAAGGCTGTTGTTACGCCATTGAAGAATCCGGCATGGCTATAAATCTTTTTGTTCTTTGCTTTGGAAATAAAAAGAAGATTGCTTCCGAATCTATGATTTTTCTGTCTTTTGCTCCGAATTGCATAATGGTGTTGTTTGGATGATGATGATAAAGTTCTTGCTTTCACGACGAAACTGGATCTTGTGGGGATTTGGGGTCCTTGTAGTGCTCCTGCCCCCAATCCGACTGTTCATTTCAATCTGAACGGCTCAAATTTAATCTTAGCTCCTAGAAATCTGAACCATGCATTGCTTGCATTAAATCCGAATCCGAGTCAGATCGGATCGGGAGCATTACAGGGTTGTAGTGCCTTGTGCACGAGGACGTGGCATGATTGACCCTTTTTTTACCAATTGTGATGTGTTGTTTTTATCATAGTTAGTGCCTTGTGCACGAGGACGTGGCATGATTGACCTTTTTTTACCAATTGTGATGAGTGTTGTTTTTATCGTACTTGTTACTATTCATGAATTGGGGGAAAATGGAAAGATGGGACACTCTCTTGCGATAATGGACTTACGGGTCTATGAAAGCATCAGCTAACTCAGTGCCAGCAGCCGCAAATTTATGGCTCCTCAATTTGAACATAATGAATACCAACATCGTAGCAACTTAATCGATTACACAATTATTCAGTTGTCCTTGTTTCAATTTTAAGGCCTTTTTACCAATTTGTAAATCTGCAAGATACCCATGAGGCCAAGACAGAGACAAAGTAAATACCAATGGTCGAATCCGAACGAGAAAATAAGATTCCAGTAATGTCATAACTCCATAAAAGACACTGAATTAAGACCTCTTTACCTTTTCCATTTCCATTAACAAATTCCTCGACAAATCTAACATCCAAACACGGCCTTTGCTCTGGGTCAAGAGTCTCATGCCTAGGCTGCTTTCGTATTAATAGTTTCTTTTCGGTCAAAGACGCGAAGTGACTGTAGATCAGAACCCTGCGAGGTAAACGTTCCGTTTTCGTATTTCAGAAAACACTGGCAAATTGTCTATTTAAGCACAGAATGAAAATAATGTTAAGATACAGACACTCTTCTTTCTGCAAACCCAGTTTGGCTTTTTTCTGGCCTAGTTCATTAAGATGCATGTTTATTGAACGAGGGCAATGTTCTAAACGCAAGGCGGTTGGTAATAAGCAGCTAAAGGTTAGCCATTGCACAGATTTTTGTACCGATGACTGGCATTAGATACATACTGCGGAAGGAATCAATCAAGAAGATTTCCCCTCAAGAACAAAAATAAGAAAAATAAAAGCAGTTTATTTGTTGGTGGCAGACTGAAAATGATGCAAATGGCATTTTCTGGAATCCAAAAGCATGTAGAGGAAAAGCGGGTTCAGAAACAAGATCAGTTTGCTAATTCTATCATCTATGAATGCAGTGGCGGAGGGAGCAATTCCCCCCTCTCAAATACTTAAACTAATACGTGTCATTGATATTAATATTACTTCACAAACATTATGTTTTGTTCTTCGAAGCATAACATATTGGTAATTCCAAAAAAAAAAACATTATAATCTCGTTTTCTTATTATTTGTTCCTTTGGTCTTTTTTGGAATGAGGCAATTTTTTTAATTTTTTTATTCTTCTCATCTAAACTTCAAAAAAAAAAAAAAAAAACCCTTTAAACTAAACATGCAAAAGAGTTCACTATAAGATGGTTTTTTTCTCTCTTCAAAAGGAAAAATAAATGAGACGATCTAAACAGATACTGAATTCGGTCTTATCTTGAGTGGAAATTTCTAGCTCATCTTGTTGGCTATTGAATTTTTTTCACTTGAAATTGTGTTTAAGGTGTCCCCACCAATGCCAATTCCCGGCTAAGCACTGTATGAATGGAACACGAAATCAAACACAAAAATCAAAATCTTCCACAACTTCTTGGAACACCATGACCATTCTAAACAAGGGTCGGCATATAGGCCTCAGATACAACAGTGACAACACAGACCACAACAAACAACCATTCTTTCCAAGAACATGTGTATATATAAATTGGTTCAACACTTCAAAAAGTGTTACGCAGATTCTAGATACATTCTAAGCCAGATATCAAAAACTGCTTTTCAACGACATGTATGTCGGGCAGATGAGTAGTACAGAAAACAAAACAGGATTCAACGCCACAGCTAATTTGATTAAAATGATTTTAAAGCATTACAAACTAGAACATACCCTTATTCCTAGAGAGAGATGCTGCTTTCTTATCAAATGCAAGGAGTTAAGAAATCATATCTGGAAAAGTAAATTTAAAAGAATTCAACCTACAGGGAAGGCCCATGTACCTCAGATTGATCAGGTTTTAGATCTCAAAGCAAGACCAGTCTCTATTTTCTTGATTTCAAAGATAAGCATCCTCCACATCTTTAGCACAAACATTTCAGCTTCATCATCCAAGATGGACTGGAGCCTCCCCAGCATTTCGGATGCCTTGACGTGTTCCCGCGTGCTGGACACAATAAAGTCTACCAATGTGGTCTCTTCCTCGCCCAAAAACTCTGTTATCTTCTTAGAGATCCATGGTCTCATTCTATCATGCAGCTCATTCTGAAAAAGTTCATAAATAAAAACAATGTTACCACTTTGAACGCAACACCATGCTAAAACCATCATTAATACAACATCTCAATGAAGGAATTTGAATATTTATCCAATCATACACCAATTTGAATTTGGCACTTAGTTGTTCGTCACCTTTTCTTATTTTCTTCTTTAGAAAAACCCACTAAACTATGGAAAACAAGGAACCAAGACTATTCCAAAAATCGTTATAGAAACCTACATACAATTTCATCTCAGTTGGTACATACCAAGAGAGCCTACCTTACAGATACCTAGTATATCATCTACCTGAAATACATTTCAGAAGGTCTGATCCTACAGAGGAAGAAGTTGTTTGTCAGCCAATTTCCAAAGCCCATACAAATCAGATTCCAAAAACCCTTTAATGCACTCTTTTCACAATTAAACATAGGGGTATGGAATCAACGATCCCAACTTTTTGCATTCCATTAGGCGTGGATATTTCCATCTTCTACTCCATCATTCTTAGGTTGTTAGACTTCAACGCCTAGAGTTGGCAATACTGATTACAAGCTTATAACTGTCAGCCAATTACCAAAGCCCATACAAATCAGATTCCAAAAACCCTTTAATGCACTCTTTTCACAATTAAACATAGGGGTATGGACTCAATGATCCCCAACTTTTTGCATTCCATTAGGCGTGGATATTCATCTTCTACTCCGTCATTCTTAGGTTGTTAGACTTCAACGCCTAGAGTTGGCAATACTGATATTACAAGCTTATAACTGCCAGCCAATTTCCAAAGCCCATACAAATCAGATTCCAAAAACCCTTTAATGCACTCTTTTCACAATTAAACATAGGGGTATGGAATCAATGATCCCCAACTTTTTGCATTCCATTTGGCGTGGATATTTCCATGTTCTACTCCGTCATTCTTAGGTTGTTAGACTTCAACGCCTAGAGTTGGCAATACTGATATTACAAGCTTATAACTGTTCTTGCTGGAAATCAAGGGCTGTCCTACTCTTAAACTCGTCAAAATAGGATCTGTACTACACGTCAAGTGGAAAACCTTCTTCGTTATGTCAAAGTAATACTTAACCAGTTTTAAAAGATCTTAAAACAATGTTTAGTCACAAAAAATGTATTTTTACCTTTCCAATGATCACATCAAAACGAAGGTGTAACCCTGGGACCATCCAGTAGTAAGTAAACACTGGCAATCAAATCCCAGATTCCAAACACACGAGTAACAAAAGACAAATTATTAGACACCTGCGTATGTCCAGAGAATAAACCAAAAAAAAAAAGGCTTGAAAGACTCCAGATTCTCAATCCTATCCTCAAAGAATCATTTTTATTGACTTGGTTTAACTCAGGGATGTCTCCCGGGAATCTTTGTTCAATTCAATAAAATGTATGCCTTCATAGCAAATACAAAAGAATATAAAAAGGGAAGATACCCTATGATTGAACCCCCAAAAAGACTAGGTCTGGCTGGGATTCTGCGGTTTTGTCTTCTGGGAAAAACTTTAAATTTCAAGCAGAACAGAAAAACAAAATATGAGGTTCGTGTACAGCAGCTCACCTTATCATACACAGCCCAGTTAATCTCATAAGAGAACAATTCATCCTTGGTCTTCGGTATCAGATCAATCAATTGCTTTGCATCCAGGAGCTTTTGATTATCCGGTGTCTTAGCTTTATCAAATCCTTGTTCCCTATCCCTGCTCCGTGCATAATTGTCTTTTCTACCCTCATCTCTGCCGCGATTAGTCTCGTCATCATTCCGCCCTCTATCCCTTAGGCTAGACCTATCATGAGAACGCCTGCTTCTATCTTTTTCTGCATCAGGTTTCTCTTCTTTGCTAACACTGGAGATACGTTTTGCAAATTCTGCTGCCGCAGCCAAATTTGGAGATGGTGCACCAGAAGTGGTAGATTGGACAGCCTGCAGCTCCTCAGTTGAGTAATCAATGGGAACCAGAGGCCTCATCTTTTTATCCTTCCTTGCATCCTCATCTTCCTCTTCTTTGAAAACAGAGGGGACAGCAGTTCGTTTTCCTGATCCCATAAGACCAAATCCCAACTTTTTAGAAGATACATTGCTATCCTGCCGAGTGTCTGAGGCGGCAATTGATCCAGCGACTGATTCATCCCCGTTGCCATTTTCTGTAACCTCACCTCCTAATAGGAAGTCCAAACCCAATTAGCAAAGAGTAATAACAACATAAGAGAGAGGGAGGAAAACTAAGAACAGAAGGGGGGAAAATGAGAAGTCAAAGTACTCCCTCTGTACATATTGTTTGCTAATTCTCGGCATTCGTGCTAATCATATAGACAAAGTTCACAGTTTAATAGACAGTTTTTTTATAAAAGAAAAACACCAACCAAAAGATCACAAGTAGTTCTTTTGATTATTGGTGGAAAAGTTTTCAAAAAACTACTCATGGAAGTACAATATTTGTTGATTCGATTAAAAGCACTACTATCGAAAAATGGACAAACAAGGGACAGAGGGAGTAAAGACTATTGCTCAAGGTTTTCCCACCATAATCACCATTGTAAGTTTCTTCAACAGCCTCATCTTTGACCCCCACATTACTTTCATCATGAAATACAGCTTTATCATGGCCATTTATAAAATGAACAGGGGAAATTTCTGGAGCGTCTTTCTCTTCTTGTTTCTGCTGCAGACGTTCCTCCTCAGCCCTCCTCTTGGCCTCAGCAACTTCTTCTTCTTCTTTAAGTCTGTCCTCAGAGTCCTCTTCCTTTTCCCTTAGCCTTCTTCTTCTCTCCTCTGAGCCGCTGCTCTTGTGTTTCCTCCTTTTCGAATCACCACCATCGATATCATCCTCTTGATCCATAACTTCCCGTTTCCGCTTATACTCCTTCTCTTTCTCCTTTTCTTTTTCCAGCTTCCGCAAGTACTCTTTCTCTCTCTCTCTGGATTCCCACTCCTTAACACGTGCCTTATACCTACGGTCATCTTCCTTAATCTTGTAGTCTCTCTCCCTATCTCTCCTAGCTCGGTCCTGCATTCTTTCTCTCTCGTACCTTTCCAGTTGCCTTTCCTTTTCCTTTTTTTCCCTTTCTTTGCTCCTTTCATGTTCTCTGCTCCTATCAGGTGAACTTGTTTCAGGCTTATCATGCTCACTAGTAGGTTTGCTGTCACTTGTCATCTCATCGTCATTTTTATCTTCCGCTGTATCACCAAAACAGATGAAACAATCAAAAAAGGGACCAAGGATATCAAATTAACTTCTATGAAATCTACTTCAAAGGAAACATGATGTATATTGGGAGTAAAACCTTATTTCCAAAACTGTATTCAATTCAATTATCGAATACGACCTGATATAAACAAACCATAGAGACAGAACTGCCTATATCCCTTATACGGGTCTCACCATTTCTTGTCATATCCACATCAGAGTCCCCATCCCTTGATCTAGCTGGCTCCTCTGAGTTTGATTTACCAGAAGCATCAGCAGCTGGAAGTGGGGGTGGCGGAGGTAGAGGCCTGTTCTTTAATCTCTCTTCTATCATACCTGTAAGCTTCTCTAGAGCCTCTCGGTCAGCTTCCCTGTCTTCATCAGTCACAATGCCAAAACTAGCGGTGTCATTAGTTTCTTCGTTACTCGAATCTTTGTCATCCTTCTTTAAGTCCTCGCCAGAGGGCTTCGGAGGTTCACTCTTCTCAGCACTTGGTGCACCATCTTCCTCTTTCTCAGCACCTTCGCTTTCAGTCTCTTTGAGTTTCTTTAAGCTTTCAGTTTTCTTTTCAACAAAATGCTCAAGATACTTTTTTGTTGCGTCTGTAACATTTATCTGAAGATACATTTATAGCAAATTACGTAATCACATAAGTAGAAGATCAAATATCAACACATGAAAACGATATCAAGCAATGTCCAATAACAATTTAACATCCTGAAGATAAACCTTTCACAGGCAGTTCACATCCAAAGCATTCTTTTTGATATAAAATGCTGTTCAAATTCGAGCAACAAACACTTGAACTAGGTCTACATACCATGCTTTGGACACAGACCCATACTTATGAGTCTCAGCATAAAATCCGGGTTTACTATGTAGTTTTTCCCTTAAATAATATATGTTTGGGAAGATGACTACAGATACTGTGAGAGAGAATTCAAATCTTTTAGGAAATCGAAAAACTAAAAAAACTTAAAGACCCAATTAAAAAAACTCAAATGAAGGAATCTTTATTTTTTTGGGGAACTGCCTCAAATGAATGATTGACGTCGTGTCAATGGCATTGCAGATTGTTCCTAGATAATTAACGGAGAATGTACCAACACATAAGCTGCTTCTCATATACCTGCACTTAGGTATCAATTTCTGTTGGCAAGCCATTATTAAAAGGCCAAAAGTTAACACCGAGAGAAGGGCCAGGATGGAGTTCCAAGACGAGAAGGATACCAGATATGTGATTGAATAGTAACCATAGAAAAAGAAGACCAGCAACCAACAAGGACAATAGGAAAAAGAGGTTGCACAATTGACCAAAGTACCTATCTCTGTCATCATTCTTCAAAAGAAAAAACAAGAGACGACGACTTCGATTCACGAAAAAATGGTTCGTCCTATAACTGTAGCATATCTAGTTCTGAAGCTAGCATGAATATTTATATTCACCAAAGATCACAAGCGGCTGACTAAACCTCTGTAGCTTAGTATCTGCCGAAGAAACAATAACAAAGAACAAACATAATCCCCTATTCTAGGCGCCTACCATATCCGAATTACTGAGTGAACCATCACAATGCAATGCTAATACGAAAGTTAGCTACATATTCACATCCCAAGGGAGAACGAGGAAGTGAGACAATCAGGCATATCAACAATAACTGTCCCAGTGAGGAAGCGCAACATGCCACCAATAGAAAGGGAGTAGGCTGAGCTAGCTCCATCATGAGCAACGAAGACCAATTTCAACAATCACAAGGAGTAAAATGGGTTACTAGTAGTAGCAAGTACAAAACAAGCATTCAATAAGCTTGCCAAATGAATTGTATCATGATTTGCTAACGAGGCATTATAACTAAATATTTAAATTACTGTTGCATGAATATAAACCTACCATTTTATACAACCAGTATAGCTGCTCTGTCGTACAAAAGTTATCAGAATTGGAATTCTAAAGTTACTTGGCTAATTGGCAAACTGAGCAGGAAATTTTTTTGCAGCATAGTCTTGGGAAGATTGCACGACCTGCCATGAATCTATTATAGTTGGCAAGAAAGGAATCACAGGACATGTCATGGCATTCAAAGGCCAATTTCTGTTAAAGGTTCCCAATTCAACAATTTGAAGCCCTCCCCCCAGAATTGTGCCATTTGCCAATCATGGTAAATTCCTATCAGGCTTTCTCTTCCTAGTTCATAGGTTGTTATAGATGGCAGGTCTTTTGTAATTGGAAGGTTTATCTTCTTTGTACTCTGTTTGGTTGCTCTTTCATTGAAATTCTCAGTTACTTGTTATAAAAGTAGTATAACTAAACCAAAAGTGCATGACCTACAAATAGGGGTGTAAATGAGCCAGACCCTCTTAGGTTCGGTATCAGTTCAGTAAGGTATTGGTCTGGCTCGAGTACGGCTCGGGCTCGATTCAAGCCCAAACAATTGAGCTCGAGTTCAGCTCGCATGAAATTTTCAAAGCTCGGGCTTGGCTCGCCAAGGCTCTTTAAACTCAAACGAGCCAAACCGAGCCGAATTTAGGCTCGATTTAGGCCAGAAACAGTTCTGTAACACAAATGCACAAATTTATCATGGACTTGATGAAACTATAGGCTTTCCATTCAACATATCCTTCGTTTTTCTGAAAATTAAAATCACAATACAAGCCACATATACTGCAATTTTTTCAAGAATTAAACCCGCAACACAGCTTCCATGGTAATTCGTTTTTGGAAAACTAAATCTGTGGTTCTGATCAACAAAACCCAAATATCCTTTGTTTCAGATTAAGTAAAAAAAAGGGATGATGTCTACCAGTTTGATATAGAAAGAGGAAAGATGGAGGTAGCCCAACAATGGTGATTGATGACGGAAAAGAGGAGTCTTGGAGGAGGCGAAGAGAGGTGGGGTCGAGTGAGCCGGTTTGGAACACGAAGAGGGGCGGTGTGGACGACGAAGAGAGGTGGGGTGGAGAAGGCAGTGCGGCAAAACGTGAGATGCGGTGTGGATTGTGGAGGAGCCGGTGTAGAGGAGCCGCTTGATGGAGATGAGTACAGTTGGGTAAACTGTAACTGACAGTAGAAAGGAACTGGTCGCATGATTCCTATCTAAATGAGGGGTAAAAAGGATAACTAAATTATACATATACCCCAAAATATACAACAATATTTATCAATAGACTACAAAAGAATTATTAATTACATTTACATTTTAACCCCAAGTTCGCGAGCCTAACAGAGTCAAATACTATTTGGCTCAGGTTCGGTTGATTTATTGAACAAGCCTAAAATTGAGGTTCAAGTTCGGTTAGTTTAGTAGATGAATCGAACTCAAACGAGCTCTTACCGAACCGAGTCACGAATAGTTCGCGAACGGCTCAGTTCATTTACAGCCCTACAGACATAATATGAGCAGTGGTAGCAAACTATTATAACCTATAGATGCCTCACACTGTCAAATGATTAGAATCACTACTTTTGGTGGTGTTCATATGGTAAAGAACAATGATAATAACACGACTAATGGACTGGTAGGCGGGACTGGTAGGTGGTGTTTGCGCACAGCATACTACCATACAAACGAAGATGTAGAATAGGTACAACAGGAGTAGTTCCATACATTTGTACGGATGTACCTCAGTGTTCTTGATATCTGCGTGAAAAAATTAAGACATGCACGTATCTAACAACATCCAGCCATTGCTTGGCTGTTATATTTATATGGTGCAATGTGGAGGGCGCTACCAAGAAAATGAAAGAAAACCAACATAAGTACAGGAGAGGAGCATATGAGGCATTTGTTCATGGAAAAAGCCAAGGCAGTAACCACGTACTGTAAGGTGGGAGTAAAAAAAGAACAAAAATTAAACTGAAAGCAAAGCATACCATCAGCTCTTGTCCATCAATATTCAATTTACAAAGCAACCTCAGTGCACGTAGAACCCCTTCAGCAGATTCAAAGTCACAAAAACCAAAACCTTTAGGCATGCCAGTTGTTGGATCTTGGAAACGTTTCCAGTTCTTGACGGGTCCACAAAGCTTCAGAAATCAAGAGATATCAAAATTGTTACTTCAGTATAATAAACATAGCGTAACAGGGGGAAAAACATAAGCTAAGAAGGGATATAAAAACAGGGAGAAAACCTACTTCAAGGAGAGGGAGGATGAAATCATTTTCAACCGTTGCTATCTTGCCAACGTATACTGTAGTTTGTGGTTTATCCGTTGGTGTGATACTTGGAACGGCTGCTGGCCTAAAAACAGGAGGCATAGTGGGACCTCGAATTGCCGTAACAGGGGGACGTAACAGTGGTGGCATGATGCCAATTGTATTGGGTGGACGTGGAGGAAATGTTGTTCGAACCATTGGCGGAAATGGAGATGGATAACGAGGCATGCCTGCACGAATGGGAAAATCTATGCAAATTTATCAGGGCAGGTTTCTAGGATAATAACAATAACAAGTAACAACAGTTATCTCCATCCGTAAATCCATGCCGTAAAATAAGCCACAGAATAACTAAATGTTTTTACCACAAATTACATGCATAACAGAGATTGCAGCACAGCAGGGGAACAATCACCACCTGAACAGAAAACCTGAAGGAACACGAAGACAATAACATAGAAATTTAAAAACAATGGATACATGAGACTGGCTTACCTTATGCATCCACTGGCAAATAGTAGCCTTCTCACACTATCTGATGCACTGTTTATGAAGTTTCGTAATAGGATACATGAGACTTCAATTATCTCATTAACGCCAACAAAATTGAAGGTACAAATATCTTAGTGTTCCAGAGTCTTTAATATCTCAACTGTTAACAACTCAATGCACAGATAACAAGAAAAAAAGAACCACAGAGAGAGAGAGAGAGGGGAAAAAAAATACTGTAGTTAAAAGGATTGCGATACCTTGGAATGCAAAGGCACTAGCCCTCAGTTGGTAACATGATCCGCTGCCGCAATTCAAGTATCAAGAGCCCATTAAAAGGGAAAACGTAGCCATATCCATGCAACTATCAGATAAGAGCCTAGTAAACGAAGATGACATGCCTGGCCAATATTTAGCATGATATTTGGGAAGAGTACATACGTTAAACTATGACTGTATTTTACATATTGTACAATTTTCCTCTGACACCAGTTTCAAAAATTGGAAGATTAAATTCTTGACTTAGATATTGTCTACTAAAAAAGAAATCAAAGAAACTAAGCAAATGTGTGCATACCAAAAAGGTTGTAGAGTGGAAAGTCTCTAAGGAACTGCAATATGAAGCCTTCGAACCTTTCTGACGGTAATCAATCAGGAAACTGTAGGAGAAAACATCCTGTCATCGGTACCCCTTATACAACTAACACGAATTTCCTCCCGACTCCACTCGACCAGACTTTTCCCCTCTAAATCAGACCAGTAATCAGGTGCATATCACTATTCTATCCATGAATAACAAACAACTCCACTAACTTCAACACAAAAAAGAAGAAAAAGAATTGTCTAGCACTCACAAATTGTATACATGTTTATACAACCTCATGCACCAGGCAAAAATAACGCCAGACCCAATTCACTAGAAAGGGCGTTGCAGCTAAAACAACCGCTAAACACCAAACATAACTAAGAATTGCTCAAATTTCAAATTTTGGAATTGATTGCTTAAATGTTGATTACCGTATCGAGTTTGGGAGCTTTATCAAGATAGATATGAAATAACTATTTAAGAGATTGGAATCCATCATCTTAAGGTTCCAATAAGATACATCTCTTCTAGCTCTAATCCATCTTACATCATCTTGGGGCTTGGCAAAGGGGGTATGTCCGAAAAATAGTCCATAACGCCCTCTTCTCAAGCAACAATGAGATAGAGATTTTCCTTTCGCTGATTTGGATGTTAAAGACTAGGAAAATTAGGTTAACCAATGAAAGAATGCCACATGACGAACCACTCCCAAACTATGTGAAGTTAGTTTGAATGAATCGCTGAAACAGAGAGCTGGGTTTGAAGAAACAAACAGTTGGTAGGCAAAATAAAGATGATATTTTACTGTGTACTTATGAATAGTTGGGTTGGAATTCCTATCCCTCTCTCTCCCTCCTATCTTTCCATTCAAGTTGAACATTAAATCCCTACATTTGAGACGCACATCTATCCAAATGAAGCCTAAAATACATTAATTCTTTGTCAGAGTAAGCCCAAAAAATTGCAATTCAAAGCAACAATGGGTACACAAAATCTAGACATATCAAAATACAGCGAGAAGAAGATGATCAAGATGAGAACTTTCCAGCATATCTAATCCAATAAAATTATAATGGGAGTACTCGAGACCCCTTTTGAAGGTCAGTTTTGAAGCTGGTTCACACATTTTTTCCCCCAACAACCGCTTCAATTACCTAACCAAACTGCCAAGAAGAGAAATACAAATTGCCACCCTAAATTTTTTCACCATTGTGTCGGGCTTCTAGTACACATGTAAATGAAGATCAATTTCATAGTAATAGATTACTCATTACTTTCAATCCAATATTCTCCTATTTCTATTTCTTCCATAACACAATAAGCACACGCATCGCATGTGCCCGGGCGTCTACTACACATACAAATAAGAACCGATTCCAGAACAGATTAGTCTCAATTCAGCATTTTTCTCTTTACCACTTTTCGCATAATACAACTTGCACATGCATCGAGCGTCAATTGCACATAAAAATGAGGACAGACGGAGAAAGAGAGATATAGAAGGAGTAACCCACCCTGAAGAGGAACTTGAGGAGCCGGATACCCATTCGGCATCGGCGCGTACATCCTAAAAGCCGGATTAGGCTGCGGCGGCTGACCAGGCATGGTCGCCCCCGCGTAGTGTTGCATCATCATCGGCGCGGCCGCCGGAGCGTTAACCCCTGGCGGCTGAACGCCAGGGTTCTGGAAATTCAACTGCGGGAGGGGAGAGAACTGAGGCGTTGCAGAGGGAACCGGGACAGGTGGCGTCGCCGGCCGGAACGACGGCGCGGTCGGTGGGACGGCGGGAATTTGCGGCGGCTGCGCGTAGAGTTGGATCGAAGGAGGCGGTGGGAGAGTGGTCAGTGGTGGTATAGGGTTAGGGTTAGGGTTAGGGTTAGGGTTAGGGTTTAGTGGGAGAGAAGTAGATGGACATGGATCGGGTTGGTTGGATGGTGGGGTGGGGTTTTCGGGTTGGTCTGCGGTGGGTGGAGAACTGGCGGTGTCCGCCATTAGAGTGAGAGAGGCGGCGGTGGCGGTGGCGGGATTGGGCTTGCTTATGATGTTTTTCGACTCGCTCTCTCTCTCTCTCTCTCTCTCTCTCTCTCTCTCTCTCCGGCACTTGCGTTGGTGCCCTAGATTGCAGAGTTCGGGTCTGGGTATGATCTGCTGTTTCGGCAGGCGGTTTATGTAGTTTGTTGTTTGTTGCTACTCCTTTTTGAACGTGGTTAAGATTTATTCTGTCCAATTATCCCACAAGATGGAAATTAAGGAAAAATAAAATAAAATCTTCTTTCCAGAAAGAAATTGAAAATACTTGTGAGTGTAGCAGAAATTTGAATCGTACTTTCAACCATTATTGTTTAAGTGATCGAACAAAGCAGAAAAATCTTCTAACCCATGACTCACGTAATGAACCCGATTGATGGAAATACAGGCTTGTTCTTATTCGGGTTAGGTCAGTGATCCTCTGTATGTGGCAATATACTTTTTACCATCAAGGAAGACTTGTCTCCAAAAGGTGTCTTTCTATATGAGTGTGTCTTTTGATCATTTGTCTATTCCCAATGAATATAACTCTTGATGGATACATATCATACATCTTTTCATAATAAGACACATTTTTTCAATTAGACACCAAATAATTGGACAATTTATTTATCACTCATAACTTCAATTAATAAATAGAAAAGTGACATGTAGGCCACATTATGTAATTTCTTATACTTTCTTGTTTGGGTTAAGAAGAAAATGAGAAGAAAAATAACTAACTTAATTATTTTAACTAAAAAAATTCATCTTTTTACTTTTCTCAAGTCATGCGGTAGAACTCTTGAATGCCCCACATTGCATTCCGGGATCGAGTTTCATTTCCTCCCTCTCCCATATAATATAGATCAAGAATGACAAATGAAAAAAAAATTCCTCGATCTTTCCTTATTTGTTCTCTCTTTCATTTTAATTTCTTTTCCCTAACTACCAAACAAATAAAAATCTTTCTTTTTGCTACTGATTTCTAATTGTTCACCACAGGTTAATATTTTGATTCTTTTTCAAGTTGCATATATTTTGCTACTGATTTCTAATTGTTCACCACAGGCATTCGAAACTTGCAATCCAGGAAGATTTTGGCCTTTACGGCGGTATCGACCGGAGGTTTGTGGCCCCATATGCAGCCCCGACAATCGAAAAAGGAAGAAAGGTTGACAGGTTTAAGTTGGTGGCTCTCACAATAAGGCCTTGAACACCCCCATTGGACATGGCGACCCTCACACCTTCCGTTGCCCTCAACGCTGTGTTTTACATTGACTAACTTGTTTTTTTTTTTTGAGCAAACAGAAACATATATTCATAATAAAAATTATTACAAATGACACTACTGGTCTGAAATACAAAACAACAAAAAACCAAAAACAACAAAACAAATCAGAAAAGCCGCTTGGCAACGATGTCAGACCCAACCTCCTCTCGTGGAGGTGGGTGGCTGAAGGACCGCCTCCTCTGCGCCTTCACCACCCGCTACAGGATCGCCACCAGATCTGCACTTCTGGGCCTTCACCGCAGCCGCTGGAGAGCTCAGCAGATCACTGTCCGAACCGAACAGGACCACTGTGAAAGAGCCAGTACCCAGATCTAGAAACTTCAGATCTGGGTCTCCCTGAGTCCAAAAATGATGGGGAGTGGGAGATCTTTCCTCCCGAAGGAGAAGTCTCAACCACCAACAACCATGGAGGTCAGAGAGGAAAATAGAGGAGAGGGATAGTCCGGATCATGGCGTCCTTGTGGGGTGTTTTGTTTGGTCTTTCTTATTTGGTCTTATGGTTGTGTTTCTTGTTGTGTTGTGTTTGTTTGCTTGTATTTGAAGATGTGTGTGTGTGTTTGATCTTGTTGGATTGTATTGACTTTGTCATCGAGGCCACCTGGCAAAATGTGGTGTCTCCTTTAGAATTGTTCGATTTTATTAATGGATATCTGATGTTTCTAGGTTAAAAAAAATAAAATTGGCCAACTTGCAGGCAACGAGTTAATGGTTTTTCTGGTGCGATGTATGAAAAACATGTGTCATGGGAGGAGGCCAACTCAACTTGGCGAGGATATTTTGGAGGACATGGTGGTGGGTTCGAAGGTGAAACTGAAGTGGTTACAGAAAATGTGTCTGATTACCCATCCATTTTCTAGGTACCCTGAATGTGCCCAAAATTTAAACTGTCTAGATTCACTTTAAGTGAATCTGAACCATTGAATTTCAAATTCTGGGTACTTTCTAGATATATTTTCTGTGTACGTAGCAGTGCTCATTTTCTTCAAATGGGGACACTGACTATCAAATCTTTAAAGTTGAATGGGTGACAAGTCCACCAATTTCTAATATCTCCATCTCATTGGAAGTTCAAGGAGGACAATTTTTATTTCTTTGTATCATTTCACACCGGGCTGCTATTTTGGCAAAGGATAATTCTACTATTAACCAAATTAAAATTGCTGAAGTACAACCAGTATTGTCAATCTTGTACCGTACTGTCTAGTACGTACCACATCAGATATAAAACGGGAGTCCACTTCCCATCTAAATTCTTAAGTTACAAACTCCGTTCAGACCTCATAGTTCCGGACCAAATCTTGACGATCCGAACCGTTATATATTTTTAAAATGTGTTTTAAAGGTCCAACACTTGGATTTGTCAAAAAACAGTATCCGGAAGGGGTTGATTAGAGTAGTTTTTGATAATTAGCATTTATATCAAGAACTGCTCCGATCAACCCCTTCCGATATTATTTTTTGACAAATTCACGCGCTGGACCTTAAAAACACGTTTTAAACACATTTAACGGTTCGGATCGTCAAGATTTGATCTGGAAAGTGAGGTACAAACAGTTGTCCGGATTTTTTTAAAATCAGGATGCCCATTGTATAAAACGGTACACGTACTGGCCAAAATACAGAGTGTGCCAGCCTATACCGGCCTTACAGCGGAATCTCGGCCAGTGGAAAATACTCTTCTTCTCTTGCTAATAGAGGTCTTGAATTTTAAAATAATTCAACAAAATTTCGTGACATGTTAAATCATCTTAATTTGGTACTCTTAGGACTAATGTTACGGTATATCAAAGCGTTAGAATTTGTTTTATTTATATACATTATTTTTTTTGTTATTCTTAAATATATAGAAAATATGTAAAACTTATGTTGAGGTCGATCCGGAAATACATATCGGTACCGGTACGTACCATCCCAATAAAATAAAATAATGGTACGCTAGCCGGGACGGGATTGACAACTTTTAAGTACAACTACAACACAATCATGAATCTTCCATTTCTTCCAAGCCAATCTGGCCATACAGAGTGACGAGTCGTTCAACGTCTTCCAGATGAGTTACATAACAGACAAGAACTGCAATATATACAATTCAAGGCTCCCGAAATTTCACCACAAAATAACTGGGCCTGATAAATAACGCAAAAGATCAAAACCATCGATGCCAATGATCGATTGAGTCAGTTACGAAAACTATTTTCAGATCCTGAATGGTAGCGGGATTTGGAGTCGGAAACCAAGATGAAAACAATAAGATGAATGGGA
>JAXBDA010003633.1:0-33488 GCA_036023075.1 Gaultheria prostrata
TGACTTTTGATCCCAGCCGTTGATCTCCATCACAGTACCCATGTGCGCGCTACACGGAATCACTTTCCATGCTACACCTAATCAGCCGGTCACCCACTGCCAACACTCATTTTGCCTATAAGAGGAGTAGCTCTGCTGCATTGAAGGCAAATTAATTTTTAGAGTAGACAGTAGAGTAGGAAGAAGAGTAGAGTAGGAGGAAAAGAGCCAGTAGATTTCTTTAAGCAGTAGTTTCATTCTTTCTCTGCCCAAGTTTTATTTTCTTCTTCTGTTTTTCTGTTGCGCAAGGATTTGAGTCTACTAGGGCTTAGTGAGCAAGCAGCACTTGATCGAGCTCAGTGGAGGAAAAGGATTCATGTAGCCGACCCCAATTGATTTAGGACATAAGGCTCGGTTTGGTTTGGTTTTTCTGTTCTTTAGTTCATCAATGTCTAGTGTAATTTTCATCATTTTCTTATTTTCCTCTTCTCTGGAAGAGTAGTCATTTTAGGCTCGGCCTAGGGTGATCATCACTCTATGGCATAAATAGATTTAAGATTCTCACGCTCGTGCTAACAAAGTTTGTTTGTGTTTAATCCGGGCTCGTAGCTATCGATTTAAAACTCAAGGTTGTTATGTTTCTGATTTTGCGTCGACAATCATAGCTCGTAGCTCGTAGCGTTCGATTTAAAACTCATAGCCCTACGCTTGGGGTTAGGCACTTTGAGATACACTCTTTGGTCGCAAGCAGTTTTCTTTACGAGTTTTGTATCCTCCATTCCAATAATTGAAAATTGATGGCATGACACGATTTTAAAAGGTGCACTACACACGATTAAGTAAAAAAGTCGGCACGGCATGGCACGACACGATTCAAAAAAGCACGATACCAAGGTAAACGGGCCGGCACGGCACGACACGATCCAAAATAACACGGCACGACATGACATGCTTAAAAAGGCACATCACGACACGACACGATAAAAAAAAAACACGGCACGGCACAACACGATGAAGTCAACGGAACGACACGATTAATTAATCTGGCACGGAACGGCCTGTCACGACTTTTGAAAGGCACGACCCGACACGGTACGCTAAAGTAAATTGGCACAGCACGGCACGTCACGAGCACGGTATGTCACGGCACGGCGTGACACGATAAAGTAAACCGGCCGGGCACGGCACGACATGAAGCACGGTTGGCACGGAAGTTGAGTGGCACGGCACGGCACGACAATCACGTTTGACACCTCTACATGCAACAATGTATCTCTTTCATTTTCGGTGATCTGAAACACTATTGGATTCATGTTCAGTTCTCATCGAGATCATCGCCGGAATCTGGCCTCCATTCTTGCTCTCTTCTTTTTTCCCTTTTTGTTTCATTTACCGACACCTAGCTCCGGGAACTGAAATCCATCGGAAGAGGGCCGTATATCGGAATAGGCCGAAATCCAGTGGAGGGTGAGGGTTGAGGGAGAGGGATAAGGAGGGGTGTAATCGTAAAAAAACCTCCCCTCTATAGCCGGATAGTTTTTGGGGAGGCCAATGGCACCCCAAAAATTATCTGGGAGAAGGGCCTTACTGAGGGAAACGGTGGAGGGGGTGAAAAGTTATGCCGGAGCTTTTTGGTTTTGCCAAAAGGGGGGTACATGGTGGGGGGCAAGGTTTTGGGGGGTGAAAAGTTATCAGGGGGACATATCTCCCATCCAAACATAGCCTAGGTTCTTAGGAGAATCCTAGGTTTATTCTCTAGAATCTTAGGAATTAATGAGGGAATAAAATCCTATGCAATCTTTAGGGAAATCCTAGCAAATCTATAGGTTTTTAGTATCAAATCTACAGGTTTTTATGGAGGAATCCTAGGGAAATCTTAGGGTTTCACTTTCAGAGATTCTTGGTACATATATATGCATGTACTAACTTGGAGAGTAAGTCATTCATGAAGTTTCTTCCTTCCTTCCTCTCAATCTCTCCAATAAAGGTGGCACATGACTATTAGATTTGGTTTACTAGGGAGGGAGAAATATATGGTCTAGGTATACTAAGGGAGATGAAATAGTTTAATGAAGAAGATCTTGAAGTAGCAATATATGCATAGTAATATAAATATACTAGTACATTTATAATTAAAGAGAAAAAATTAGAATAATGCAAAAAATTAAAATAACAGGAAAATCAAATTAATAAACAAATTTTTATTTTTACGAAAATTAGGATTGTTACAAAGATCTTTAAATTGGTGTAAAAATTTAAAGAGAAAAACATTCATGCTATTTTATGCATGCAAAATGCATAATTCCCCCCAAAAGGTGAGGAATTTGGGATGGAGAGAGTAACAAAAAAATAATAACTCAATCAAAACTATCCAACAGAAATCGTAAGAAAATCCGGATTTACCAATTTTACATAGTAACATTTACATTTTGTAGCCAACCACACTATGTTTCGTAACTTTCCTCCGTCCCTTTCTAAGGTGATCACCAATGGTATACTCAAACTTGAATACTCAAAAGTTGCCACATCACCTCTTCAAATTATAAAAATAAAATATTTTAAAAACTGTTTTCTTAGTCAAAATTGTTTTTCTTTTCAAAAACTTTAAAAAAAAATTATGAGGGAAAAAAACTTTTTGAAAAAAATACAATTTTCAAAATAACAGTTATTGAGAATTGTTTAAAAAAAAAGGTTAACATTTTAAAAATATATTTTTCGAAAAAAATAGTTTTTTAAAATATTTTTTTTGAAAGCATTGTTGAAAAAGGAAGAGATAAAATAGAGAGAAGGCTTTTGTGTTTGATGAATGTATTTAATTGAAGAGAAGTGTGGTCCATTAAACTTAGTTTTTGATTTGGTTATTGTGAAAATGTTGGTAACTTTGAGTATGCAATTGCTAAAATTTGAGTATTGGTTAAAATATTGCTAATTTTGAGTATTCCATTATGAGCACTTTTTGGACCACACATTGTTAACTTTAACAACCTTTTGATTTTGACTATGCCATTGGAGATAACCTAAGTGTGTTTCTTTGAAAATTCAACTTATTGAAGAATAATTATCATTACACATTTCACATCAACTTTTACCTCTACTTTACACTTTTCACATTAACTTTTACCTCCACTTTCCAAAATTATCCTCCACTTTGCCCATTAATTCTTTACCCACCAACTTTTCAAAAAAGCAAAATGATAATTGTGCAAATTTTTATTCATTAACTTTTTTCAAAACTCATACTTATTAGTATAAGAAACAACCTAAAATGAAAATATTGACACTAAAAAAGGGACGGAGGGAGTACAACAAAGCCAGATTACTTTGCTTATGACAAGGATGTGTAAAATTTTGGTCTGCCACAGATAAAATTGAAATACAGCTAGTGTTTTGGACGACGTTGCAAAAGAAAGTTACATTACTCTCGACTAATTTGTACACATTCGGACCATGGAATATGCCACAAATTTGCAATTGAAACTCAGCTAGTGTTTTGGAACAGAGAAAGCAAAACAAAAGTTCCTAAACCGGAAATTGAAATTCCTTCACTTACCAGAAAAAAAGAGAGATTCCTTGCCCCTTTTTTTTGTGTTATTTCATGTGGAAAAGATTGTGCAGCCACGATCTTATCATGAAGGGGCCGAACTGACAAATATAATCATCATACTTTATTGCCGATAAAATAAAAAAACATCCACACTTTTTTCAACTTGCTTACAACCCCATTTGCAGCGGAGCCATAAGTTTTGTAACGCAAGGCCAAACTGACAGAAATAACTTTTTGTTGACAAAAAACACTTAATTATCACACTATATTCAACTTGCTTACAACCCTATTCCTATATATTCCCTTTTATTCATCCTAAGCCCCTCTCTCACCCTTCCAATTATGGAACAAAATAAACTAAACTTGGAGCCGCCAGGATTTGCTATTTATTCAACAACCTAACACATTCATCACAATCTCAAAAATCACAGGACTGCACAACTAGAACAAATCCAGTATCGTAAATTACTAACGTGAACATTTCGATTGCAGTTCACCAAGCAATTTAATCATCTTAGGCGGAGGAATCCACGAAGTTATTAAGCGAGAACTTTAAAATAATCAATTGAACTAGAAACATGTAATAGTATGTATTACGTTGATTAATCCCCCAATATAGAGTGAAACATTTTTCAGTCAAGACCTCTCAAAGGAAAAAAGAGATGCCGATCAACACAAATATGACAATAAGATAAATAGATGATTCTGATGTTTTTCCACAAGTTACCTTGTGACGATGCTAACACAGAGAGGGAGAGATTACAAGATCTGAAACCAGCAACAAATAGGCCATGTCAAATGACTTGGCTGATACACAAAATCGTATTGGCCTTCGTCCTCAAAACCTGCAGAGGGTAAAGGCTAATGACACCCGAAAAGCAAAACCTATTCACCAAACATTGATAATTGGTTATCAAGTACGTTTTGTACAGGCTCAACAGCTTGGAATTGCTGTCCACCTCAATCTTCATTATCAGAGTCGAATGTAATTTTCTTGGCTTTTGGAGCATCAGCGGCTATCTCTCTAAAATGAGCCCCATAGAGCTTTGATTCCTGCATCCAAGTCAAGGAGTATAATCAGCTCTTTTAAACCAGTAGGCATGGGTTCATAAAAGAGTGAGACAATTTTAGGCATCAGTTTAAAACTATGCCCACTGCTAGGTCATTGATTCACCCAATTGGTTAAGTTGTTAGGAAATAGGAGCAGCAATGTATATCAATCTATCTAAAGCAGCAATGTATATTTAACTATCTAACACCCTCTCTCACGTGTATCTCATTTGCACTTGGTCCAGAAAACATCTGTACATAGAGCGAAGCATATTTGTAAGTGGAGAGAATGGAAAGGAGAATACCTAATAAAAACAAAAGTTCTAAACTTAATATTTTGTTAGATCACTAATTACCCGAAAAGCTCAAGCTGTCAAATGGGCCAAATAACGTATCTCGAACTATCCAACATATCAATCACTTGTAGGGAAATATCGTCGCTTTTCAAAGGTAAAGAGTATCAAAGAGGCTCCCCTAAGAGCAACAAAATTTAGAGGAGTTGCGGCTTTGAATCTATGGTGGAGGAAACTGTGGGCCAAGATACAATTGTGGAGGAATCTGTGGTTAACAATATGATGAGGGAGGATTGCGGTTACAAGTGCAAGGGTAGAGATAGTCACAAATTGGATAAGAAAGAACATGATTGGACTGATGATAAAGAAGGGGATAAACTTGAGGACGATGGTGTGGCCGAAGACAAGGATTATATTGTTGAGACGGTAGCTTTGAGAGAGGATGTGGAGTCAAACAATATCTCTGTCTTTTATGGGGCTGGAGGAGCCCAACGAAACAGTACATGGGATAGATGCTACTCGTGTGGATGAAGACCAACATTCACAAGTTCCAGACAAAGTTCTATTGGAAAATGAAACAGATGAGGAGTCAAATGATATCAATTCTGATGATTCGAGTTCGAAAGCTAAGATGATAGCTGTGGATTCCGATATTGATGCTTGCGATCTTGTCTCCGTCGACGCTCTAATTAAGTATGTGGATTACATGCGCCACAAGAAGAAACTCCAAACCATTAATGGAAAAAGTAGGAAATCTTTATGGACTAAAAATCCTTTGAAAGCGGCAATGTTTTCTAGGACGAATAGCGGGATCATAAAGAAAACAAATCGAGGAGATTGAAGCTGGGCTTGAAGAAAGGAAGTAACGATGGGGCCACACATATGACTCAAGAGGAAGTTAGTAGAATGAAGAGATGGTTGGAGGAAGAAACTATAGAATCAACCACCACCGGAAAAATGCAAGAGGAAGTTAGTAGCGGCATTCGCAACAGGAATTTGAGGTTAACAAGCTAGCTCGTAAGACTATGGAGATGAATGCTTCGTTGGGGGTAAAATATTATGGAAGGGAGAGATATAATATAAAGAAATATTTAGAATTGGAGAGAGTTGAAATTTCTGAACAGGAAATTGAAGCTCTTGATGAATTGGAGGGAGGTGCCTCCATTTCAGTGGAGTTCTTTTCGTTGTATCCCGTTATCGATAGTTTGTTGCTTAGATGTTTGGCTTCCGTATTTGGGTTGTTCCTGCTTTTGTTGGTTGCTTCAGGTTGCTTAGGTTCTCTTTTCTGATGCCAAGGTTTTTTTTTATGTTGCTAGATATGCTTTTTTTATAGTTGGATTAAGGGGAGGAGCTTCTATAGTGGTTTTTTATTACTTCTTGTAGTTTTTAGAGGGGTTTTTGTGGTCTACCCTGTAGTGTATCTGGATTAGGAATTTTGGTTGTCTGGAGTGTTTTTTTTGTGCACTGGCTAGTATCTTACCATCCCTGTAGTGTCTTGTTTTTTTTTTTTTTTTCCCTTTTAGGTCCTTGGCGTTCTTACCCTCGGGCCCGTTTAATCTTTGCAATTTGTTTTCAAAGATTAATAATTTTTTTGCTGATGAAAAAAAAAAAGAAAGTACCACTGTAATCACACAGAAATTGATGTTCTCTACTCACACACCATAAACTCTCCCAGTGACACATAAATCTCAACAAAAAGTGGAAAAAAAAAACTAAGGAAAGGAAAGCATACCTTTTTCTTTACATGGGTGCCAAAATTTAGAAGGGCAGTAGGTACAATCTGTCCAGCCTCTCTCAGAACGTTTACCAATTCCCCAGCTAATGCCTGTAGTAAAATCCACTTTTTCTCAGCAAAAATAATCACCCAATCTTCGGACTAACAATTGTTACTTTAGGAATTCAAGAATTCATATCCCATAACAATGTCAGCTTTTCTTTACCTTGTTTTCTTTCATGAAAAATGTGTGCGCAACACCCTTCTTACCAGCTCGTCCAGTCCTCCCTATTCTATGGACATAATCCTCCGTTGTGAGAGGGAAACTGTAATTTATCACTAGTTCAACATCAGGAATATCTAATCCTCGAGCAGCCACATCAGTGGCTATCTGCATAAATTCAATGCCATCGGAATGAAGCAGACCTCTAAAAAAATTAAGACAAATTACCGTACTGCGGACACACAGTGTACACCACGTACTCCAAGAAAGAAAGCATAAAATGGGTAGAAAAACACTGCTACCTCACAACATATCAGAGAAAGATATATGTTTACAAACAAAATCTCTGGCACGTGGAAGAGGCAAGCATGAAGCAAATAGACAACGTTAAAAATAAATTTACCTATACGTATATGTCAACATATTATCTTTTATCTTTCAGGGTTTGCTTCTATAGAACCATATGTATTAATATGCATGTGAATCATCAGGTCTGCTTGCATTGCATCATATGCGAATGTGTCTATTATATGCAGCTTTACACAATATAGGAAATAATAATATCCGGATGCATCTAAAACTTTTTCCTTGTGTCATAATGTCATGCAAGGGGAAAATGCTGAAGGAACAAGGAGAGACTTGTTATGTGATGTGCATCTACATTGAAACTAAAGTCACAAGACACCCCACAAAGTAATCAGAACAGCCAAAACGTACAATTAGTACATGAACCAAAAGCAAAAAAGTTCATCAAATAAGTCAATGAAACAGAGGGTAAGTTTTTGAGTCAGAAGACTACGAATGGAAAGGGTGACAGACAAGATGATTTCTAATCCATTAACTGAGAAACGAGTTTTGGTAAGGTTCACCAAAGCATGAAGCGTGAGAGCATAGGCAGTAAGCCCTTGAACTCGTACACTCATCAAACATGTCTCCAGTAGGCATTTATGGTAAAGCATCTAACAACTAGTTAAATGTTATCGACTTTGACTTCCAGCTAGGGTGGTAGAGCAGGATCCCTATCTGGTCAAGCACCAGACACGTTGGCCGACCACACTAGTGAATAGCTGTATGTCGACCTACCAAGCATTTGGATCTTCAAGGAGTGATGACATTTGTACGTTAGCTGTAGGTCGATGGAGATTTTGGTTTAGATCATTAACAAGACATTCTGGAATTGAACCCAAGAGTCCAAACCAAGCTCCATGTCGGCAGACTATTGCAGACGCCCCTTAAAAAACTTTTAACTCTATCTGGAATGCTTCAAGGTCCTCCTCAGTCTTAACTCCTAAGCATTCTGATGACCCTCGACTCACTTCCAAGTAATACTTGCCCAAAGCAAACTTTACGGTCTTCATCTTCGAGACATCAATCAAATCCATGCCGCAAATGAAGTTTCCACTAAGACCTTGCTGGTGAAGCAACTTCCAACCATGGCCTCACCATCTTCATGGGCAGATGAACTCTGCCCAGTGGCTTTACCTTACTGGTATTCTCTTGGTATTCCTCCCAGTAGCTCTACCTACTGGAATTACATCCGAGTAACAAAAGTTCCTAACCTATGCTAGTCCTTAGACTAACAAAACTCCACATCACAGAATTAGAAACTATGGTTGAGACAGAAAGAAAAATAAGCAACAACTTAATGCAAATGAAGCAAGCGGACATTCCATAAAATGAATCAAAGGATGAAAATGCAGCATCCATAGGGATATGGAGGCCAAAACCATAATCAACCCAATGAAGAAAATGTATTTGTTCCCTTAGGTCATGAAAAGTATGAACACCTCCAAAAGAATGTTTGCATCATGAGTTCACCATGTCTAAACAACCACATACCATTAAGGGACAGCTTCCCTCCTTAAAAAGTGACAGTGCCTTTGTACGAGCATGTTGTGCTTTGTCACCATGTATAGAGACTACTTTCCAACCCCTTGATTCAAAAAGAGAAGAATTAGCATAGGAATTTTCTTTAGTTTAGACGAAAAACATTTGTCATGTTTGATAAGCAAATATTTATAACCAGATCTTCCATTGATGGGAGTTCAACAATAGTTTAACAGAATTAGGAAGCCTAATCAGAAACTTAAACAACGTAACAAAGAGAATACCTTTTTGAAAGCATAGTCTCAACACGGCCTGCTTCCATCTTGTACAAAACAAAAACCAACACCCTGTTCCTGCTCCAAGCATGGCCAGCACAATAAAGGCATTGTGTCAGATGACAGAAGAAACACGTGCAGGACAAAGAAGCATACATAATGCCATCCGCTAGCAACTAAAACAACGGATCAAGCATGGAAGTGGAAATTAGAATAGTACAACTGAAATGGCAACATCAGCACTAGAAGTGAGGATGAGCACATGAGCAGTTACAGGAAACAGCTGTGCTCATTTGTGCTCATTTTAGTAAGCAATTAAGTTAAATTAAGAGGATAGGTCAAACGCGATCTGATTCAAATTTGAAAGGGGAAAAGGTAAGGTGAACAACTACCAACACATACTTTTGCGACTTATGGTATTTCTCTAACAAAGAGACCAAACGTTCATCACGCGCTCGATCCTCCAAGACCTACAAATTAAAAGGAGGCGGCATTAGCACAAGCTGCTTCATCGGTATGTCGAACAAAATAGTCGGTAAAATAGCCTTCAGCCAACCACTTTGCTAACCACACCTCTACTATCTGCATGACATCATGGTTGGCAGCCAGATCCTCTGAACCTGCAACCACCTGAAATGGAGCTCTATTACCAAACAAAGAAGCTAGATAATGTGGGCCAAGTTTATGTCAAGAAAAAAATGTCAAGCACAAAGATCCACACCTTAACTGGATTGGGGTCCATGAATTCTTGAGCTAATTGGTGAACAGATAGAGGCCATGTAGCACTAAACATAACCATTTGACGAGCTGCATTGGTTTGCAAAATTTTTATTCACGTGTACGATATAAATTGCAAAGAGGCTGAGGAAAACAAATAAAGTAGAGCAGATGTTAAGGCTTTATATAAAACGGGAAAATCCAATAAGCAAAACCAAACCAAAGAGAGCCTCAAGCCCCAACCAATTGGGCTTGGCTAATGGATATATTTTCTCCATTGAGCACCATCAAGGGCGTCATGTTCCGCAATATCCAACAAATGTAGATCCTTCAGAACTATCACCTCCAAAGTCAATTTTTGTCTATCCCTCCCTTTACTGCTACCCTCTACCGTAACCGTATCACTCCTCCTAACTACCGCTATATGATAGCCATGCCCAAACCACCTTAATCAATTTTGATTATAGCACAGGTAGGTGCTGCCACAACATTATAACGATAATACTCCCTCCGTCCCAATTTGTTTGTCCATTTTAGAGAATCCAACTTAGTAAGGGAGCACAATCATGACACTTCAAAACATTTAACTATCCAAAAAATGCACTTCCCTCCAAATTAGACTTGTCATTTCAACTCTTTGATCATCGAATTTGTACTTTGATGTTCTAAAATGGACAATCAATTTGGGATATGGAAGAGCCAAAAAGGAGACAGAATATGGTTTGAAGGGAGTACTTATTTTGTTCCTAAATGCCTTGAAAATACATTGGACAACTTCATTACATGTTCCAATTTCATTATTGTACATACATAATCATCTTTGTATCCATAAATGATTCATCTTCATCTTCATCTTCATCACTCTCTCTGTATGTATCTGGACCGAGGTCTAGGCAAAAAAAAAAAAGCGGCCAAAAGTTTGTTCTTAAAGATAAGAAGCTCTCTCTTTTCCTTATATATATATATATATATATATATAACCATAACTAGCACTTTATCAAAGAATGGGTATGTTTCCACCATGTTTCCTATATGCCTGGAAGAGAAGTAAGCACATCCATAACATATCCTGCTTAAAAATAAAAATAAAAATAAAATTTTGAAGCAAGCCCAAACACGTGTCGGTGTCGCACACACATTCACAAAGGATGTGTCCTCCCTATCCACCGACCCAACCCGCACCCCGTCCCTAAATAAACACTAGTTAAAAAAGGAGAATACATGAAGCAGACAAGGAAAGAAGGAAGAAGAATTGGTAGACTGATCAGTAATCTAAAACGACTCTCACAAACAGTTGTGATTTCATCAGTCAACCACTCCAAGCAGTCTGAAGAAATCTGTAGTAGCTATTCAAACAAGTCCAAAGAAAAAATGTACATCTTCGTTGTGAGTGTTTAGGATGCCAAGCCATGTTTTATAAAATATGGTAAGAAAGAAACTTAAAAAAAAAAAAAAAGCCGAGTAACTTCCGAAATAGCAGTAAAAGCAAGACGTACAAATGGATGGAGTCATCCTATTTTTTTTGGCCTGATTATTCAAAAAGGATGAGAATCAAATTATGTGCCGTACCAGAGCACGTTTGGCTCAATATTGAGCGAACTTCTGGCTCAAATCCCATATCAAGCATCCGATCAGCTTCATCTAGAACCTGCCGGAGGATAAAAATTATAACTCCATACGGGAGAGAACTAGAATGCAATATCCATTCCATCAAATTTCTGAAACTGAATCGAGACAAGTAAATCAATATTAGCTACTGTTGCATAATATGAATTGTCTGGCCACTTCCTAATAGCATAAAGTTGCGGACAATTGGTAATCTATATGAATTTACATACAGAATGAGACAGAAAGAGCATGCATAAAACACAAAAATGTGAGACCAGAAAAGGCAGGAATCCAGCTTCAAGTAGATGAAAGATACTTGGCAAAGCTAATCAAATTTCGAACACCATGTATTATTATGTCATGCATAAAAAATATCAATTTGTTTGCCTTTTTTATCCCTTCAAATTTTTTATGTTCTTAGCTAGGCCTACCTTCATAGTCTTGTATCAATTTTTCCTCCAATTGCTAAATTCTACCAAAGTTCAATTTTTCTCCCGAGAGTTTTATGAAGTTTGAATAAGTCTATCAATATAATAAGGAAATTTTTTCGCGAGTAATTTTGACAGCTGTGACTAATTTGAGTTTTATCGTGTTTAGCTGCTCTTAGACTCCTATTATATTGACATGCGCGCACAACTTGGACATGTAGTTGACGTTAAGCCTCGAGTTTCCCCCCCCCCCCCCCCCAAGCTTAAGCCCCGAGTTGTTGGTTTTCCTACTGAGCCTCTCAGCTTATCCAATTAAATTTTAGGTTTGGAGGTTAAAGTTGAAAGAGACGTGGAACCATGGTTGGATAATACCATAGCTGCTGACTTGGTGGACTTCATGAGCGTAGAGTTTTATATTTCTAATTGTTGTGTAATCATAATCAAGCTCTAAGTTGTTTTTAGAAATTTTCTCGCAATAATTTGAAGTTAACCTACCAGTAGCTGGACTTAATGCTGGTTTTGGGAAGATTTCCATATCTACTATTGTTGATAGTTCAGGGTTATTTCTGCCCGTCTTGCCATGGTCCAATCATAGAAGAGATATGCACACAACTCAGCCCCAAATAGGATTTTACATAGACTAAAACCTGATCTGTGAAAAAAGCATACCAAGAAAATGTCTCTTTCCGGCACTAATTCAAATCATATTCTGATGAAGAACGGTTGACATGGTCAACGATGACATATACTTATTCACATTATTCTCTCACCAATCAAGTTCTACAACAGCAACGTGTCATAATTGTAGACCTATCTAAATCTCATCACCTCGTGAGTCAGTGACTATGGTAGAACTTCAGGCCATTAAGCCCCATCACCCAAAATTTTGATCTCACGAACCTATCCTAGGTGTTGGCTCACACATAAGAGGTCCTCAAATCGAGGTCTATGTCAAAGCTCAATAGTTATATTTGCCTCCTTCCAACAGCTTACTGTGAAGTAAATACCACCATCCCTCCTAATGTAATTAAACCCAATTCCTCCATGGGATCACCACATCATTAATACAATCCAGATGCAGACCAATATCATTCTAGTTCTTGTCTGAATCACAATTCAGTAGCAACCCTTTCTCCTAAGGCCTCGACAATTTTATAAGCTTTCTTCATACCCTTAAAAGTTAAAACTAGCAAAAGATGGGTCTTCCCATTATTAGGGTTATATTCTTTACAATAAAAGATATACTCCCAAAACAAGACATGTACGCCATACAATATTTTGTAAACCTTGTTAACAAAAGTAAAAAAATGGGTTATTGAACTAAATCTTCTAATGTAAATGAAGTAAAATCCCAAAAGCAGTTCATTCGTCAAGAATCAAATCAGCATTGGTAAACCACAATAACGGTTGTTCACACAGTCAAATAGAAATTGAAACATCAACATGTGCAGTTACAGGAAATATGAAGAAAATCAAGCTTTGAATATGACGTATAAACAAAGAAGAAGCATATTATATACTGTGCTTACTTACCACGAATGATACCTCCTTCAGATAGCATACACCCATTTCAATCAAGTCCTTCAAACGTCCAGGGGTTCCAATAACAATATCCTGAGCTCAGAAAAAGAATGAAAGAACAATTAAACCAAAAACAAATGAAAGATCGACTAAGAAAGAACCAAAGGTAATGATAAGCACATTAAGTATAGGAAAACACTTGAGAAAGTCACTAATTTAACACTAATTAAACTAATGAGGCAAAAACCAATAGCCAGCTAAAGCAAAATGGCTCTATCAACAGTAAATTTTATCAACATAACCTACGACATGACACAAAATTTCATGTTAGAAACAT
The DNA here is from genome assembly GCA_036023075.1 of Gaultheria prostrata. Lineage (NCBI taxonomy): Eukaryota > Viridiplantae > Streptophyta > Magnoliopsida > Ericales > Ericaceae > Gaultheria > Gaultheria prostrata. The sequence goes on from JAXBDA010003633.1 coordinate 13,517, forward strand.
CGTAATTTAAAAGAAGGTTATGCAAGAGAAGAAGTTGATGAATAGAGAAATCAATGGCAAAAGTTCTCCCAATGAATAATGCATGTAAGGGACAGCAACCCCCTAAGTTTGAGTTTCCATCCACTATATTCACGATAATCTCCATAGATATCCGATATCTTGTGTTATTTCTTTCCAAAAGGAGTTACATAAAAGCCAAGAGAGAGTTTGGAAAGCATGCCGCGCTTCACAGTTCCTATCCATTGCAGACAAACATCAGCAAGCATTTAAATACAGAAGGCATCACCAACAAGATAACAACTAACCCCCAATAAGGGAGGTCAAATATCGGGACGAAAGCATAGGGATACGTCTCATATGCAACTGTGAACACTATCCACTTTTTTGGCCAACATTATCCACTTCAATATAAGAAAATGCTTTGATAACAGAAATATGAAGCATTCAATACCAGAGAAGCCTTTGATACCAGAAAATACGAAGCTCCTAAGTGCTCTGTACAGTTATACCTTTCCTTAAAACCCCACAACTCTGCAAAGATGAGTGGTATCTAAGAATCTGGATAGCATCTATATATTAATCTCGATTACCACTGGACAACTCAAATATGCATGCAACCATAATAGGGATACGAGATTGAAAGTCAAAGAGCCATGTTTCAAGAACAAGGGGTGCTCGAAAGCAGAAGTCGAGTTCATTTGCCTTATTTTTTTATAATCGTGGACACGACCCTTACCAACTTGGTGCCCAACTCAAATCCTGGTGGTTCAAAACCTTACTGTCCGCGTACCACAGCACCGAGCAAAGAGACTTGATTTGTATTGGTAAACTGATATTTTCGGTTTTTTATTTAAGAGGTAAGACAATACATTGAGGATAGAGAAAAATAGTATGCGACTTCTGTACGCATTATGTCAAAAGCGAGAAGAGAATTGCAAAGAAGAACAAGAGAAGACTCACAACACCAGACTTGAGAGCAGATATTTGGGGTCCTTTGGAAGTTCCTCCATAAACACAAACTGATTGCAAGCCACATGGTTTTCCAGCAGCGCACAGAACATCTGAAATCTGCCACCAAGAACAAAGTGTCAATGGTTGGCCATTTTTCCAACTAATAAATAGGTCATATGAGTGTTCTGCGAGAAACGGTAAAAATGTGGATAAAGCATGCACATGCACAAAAGTAGAAACACATAGTTATATAATTTTCCTAACAGCCAACAAGGCTAAGATAAGTTGCGGTTCCTAATCCTTTTAATCAGACATGTCAAAGAATCACAATCCTCATACTTTGACACATAGGAGTCCAGATCAGAACAATCTTCCCAACAATGTGAAAGAGTTGAATAGAATACAGCTGCAGCGCTTGATTCAGAGCCTTCTCAAAGGAAACAAACTTCTGACATAGGATATTGGCACACAAGATTACACAACCATCTAAGAGAAGGCCATAACAAATTTTAAGATTGAGGCACCATTTCTAACAAATGAGAACATCCACCAGACCAATCTCACAACCACCACGTCCACTGCCCCCCTAATCATTGAAGTTCATTGCCACCATTATTGTCTGCTTTTGCTCCTTTTTTCCTTAGACAAGTAAAAGATAATATCACAAGAAGCACGTACTTGTTGAGCTAGCTCTCTAGTGGGTGCAAGTACAAGGCACAGCGGATTCAGACTCTTCCGTGTTTTATTCTTCCGCTTTTGCAGAATATGCATAATAGCTGGAACCCCAAAGGCCAATGTCTTGCCTGACAACCAAAACAATAAAATTATACACACAACAATATCTAACGAGGTAAAATACACCAACAAATCAAACTGTAATACTACCTGACCCAGTTGCTGCTATCCCGATAAAATCGCGATTGTTCAACAGGAAAGGCCAAGAATGGGATTGAATTGGCGACGGCTTTTCAAAACCTTGGCAGCACTCCAGAACATCTTTAGGAAGCCCAGACTCTGCAAAAGAATTCAGTGCTGTGTATTTGATTTCTTTTATATCCTTCCCGGACACCACCACATCCCCATGACTTCGCTTCTCATCCCCATCATGAATGAAATCATTTTCTTTTATGGCCATTTTTCCAAATTTCTCACTTGACCCATTAAGAACTTCCCTCTTCGCTTCATCGGGAACTAACCCATTTTCGAAAATCCTGTCTTCTCTCTCCTCCTTATGCTTTTTCTTCTCCTTACCAATTTTACCTGACTTATTTTTCAAAAACTCTACTTCTTTCTCTCTCTTGTGTTGCTTCCTATCCTCCTTCTTCTTCTTCTTCTCACTTTCCTCAGCTGACCACAACACAACCCCATTATTCAAGTCCTCCTCCCCTTCATCTCTCTTGTCTTTCTTCTTCTTTTTCTTGTGCTTCGTAGCCTCTGCAACAACCTCGGGCTCGTTTAGTTCAACCTTCCTCTTCTGTTTCTTATTTTTGTTCTTCTGAGCTTCGATTTCATGGTTTGTGATTCCCATGACAGCTACTTCGTGTTTCGATCGGTGTCAGCTGAACCCAAATCGTGTTGAGAAATTTCAGAGGGTGGAAAGCCTCATTTCTAGGGTTTTAGGGTTTCACAAGATTTTAGCCTGGTTCTTATACCGGGATCCATTTACAAACGGTCAAAAGCCTGGGGTGGGGCGAATCCGGAATGCCAATAACCGGTTTATCCACGAACCCGATTGTGTTTTTTTCTTGGGAAAAATTCAAAAAAAATCCATACTTTGACATCAATGTCTCATCGCCCCCAAACTTTCAAAATTATCAATTGCACTCCTGAACTGTGGTTCTGTTATCAATTACGCTCCTACCGTCACAATCTGTCACTTTGCTAACGGAACACGCTGAGATGGACACTAACGGAAGGATAAAACATTAGAGGGTAAAAAAAAAAACTCAAAAATCTCTATCTCCTCCATTGCCTCCCCCTTCTCTCTCATCCCTCCCCATCGCCTCTCCCAACCACCATCACCACCCGCCTGCCATCACCACTACCAATGAGCTCCACATCAAGAAACCCAAATCAAAGTTCAGAGTGAAAGTTCGATTGTTTGTCTATCAGCTGATATTGGAAATGGAACACCTGGTCCAAACTATTGGTCCTGGACGCCTCCTCTAGCTACAAATTTCAATGATAAAAGTAACCTGAGTTTTGCTAGACAAGCTTACCCATATCCTACCAAAACAGACCCTGTACTAGAGAGAGAACAATCTCTAAATTTATTATCAAATCCCTTTAGAGAGAGAAATTTTCGATAGCCCTTTCGTAATGCGGAAGCAGCTCATATGCAACAATCAACTACATCCTCGACACACCCAGGTTTCTACCGCCTCCGTTGGATATCAAGCGGATGATTACCAGCACTGGAGCTAGGATTTCTGCTCCGATCAAAGCAAGAAACGAAGGGTAAGCAGAGAAAGATGAATTGGTGGTAAACGGGGAAGTCTGTTGAGAAATCAATCGATTTTTACATGAACTGTTCTTAGGTTTGTCCCAATAAGGAGGCCTGGCTTGTTCGATTTTGATTGAGCGTGATAAGTAAATAGACTTGGGAAATGGGTTTTGAAGGATACCCATTTGAATTTACTGTATTTCTTTTTGTTTTCTTAAGGAAATTTTGTTTTTGATTCAATTTCTTGTCAAGATTATGATTTTGTGATTGTGGGTTTTCAGTTATGGAATTGGAGTGCATCTTGGGGGAAGTCTGTATGAATTATGAAAGGGGGAGGGGGTGGTGGTCGTTAGTCTGGGTTTGGGTTGAGTTTTTTTTTTTCTTGTTTTTTTTAGGGAGGTCTCAAAACGACGTCATTTTTATATGCTCTAACGTTTTATCATTCTGTTATTGTCCACCTCAGCATTTTCCATTAGTAAAGGGACAGATTGAGACGGTAGGAGCGTAATTGATAACAGAACAATAGTTCAGGAGTGCAATTGATAATTTTGAAAGTTTGGGGTGCGACGAGACATGTCAAAGTATGGGGGATTTTTTGAATTTTTCCCTTTTTTCTTTTATTTGGGTTTGATTCGGTAGTATAAAAAGTTAAAAAAACAAATGCTTCTATTTGAATCTTTAAAATTGGGTAAATTATATCTAAGTCCCCTCAAATATAACCAATTTTCGAGTTACCCCTCATGTTTAAACTCAGACACTTAATGCCCTTCAACTATGAGAATTGTAAATGTGATTCTCGCGTCAATGCAAAAATTAAATTTACTTTTTACCCTTAATCTTATCTTCCAAATTCTTTTTCAACCATAACAATCTCGTATTGATTTCCTGTAAAATATCCCTTTTCAAAGTGGGGAGTACCCAACAGAATCAACCACCCATAAAAATTTCATAGCTTATCTTTTGTTTTAGTCCTTGTAATTATAAGTAAGCTTTAATTTGGTGTAATACCCGTCTCGGATAAATAGCATTAATTCACATTTTATTAAATTAATTATATGATATGGGCTAGAACTATTAGAAGTATTTCGTTAGAGTGGTAAAGTGTAGTTTAGTAAGATAAAAGAAGATATCTACCGTGTCTCTATCTCTTTGTTCTGATCATTATTTCACGTCTAAGAGAGAGAGAGAGAGAGAGAGAGAGAGAGAGAGAGACGTAGAGGAGAAGAAGAAGGAGAAACAAAGGGAGAAAACTAGGGTTTGTGCTACTTGTTTGGGATGAAAGTTTTAATTAATTCATATTTCTTTGTGCTGGAATTCCTTAATTTGTTATTGATTTCATGTCATCGATGGATTAATTTCAGTAGGTTTATGTGATAAGACCTTGATTATAGGAACCAAGAATCATAAGAAATTTTAGAGTACGTTAATGGTGAAAGATGGAAATGTGGATTGATATAAAGTAGCTAGAACTCTCGTCTAGTTACAAGGCTATTGGAGCTCTCGCCCTCTAGCTTTTACAACATAAAATCTCTCAATGAAAATACAACTCTTAATGCCATCCCTTATATAGGTAACATCATAACAAAACAAGAATTACAACAGAAAGGAATCAATTACAACTGAAAGGAATCCAATGTAGCTGCAGCTGATAACCAACTTTCCCGCCAGAAAGTTGTTATTTCTTAACTGGCAAACTACTTGTTCACTAACGACAGCAGAGAGCCCTAATCCCCTATGGTAGTTTTAATCCTCTGTGGTAGGGTGTATAGTGAGGGGCGTATCATTGCCTCCTCTATGAGATGAGCCTTGACCATAAGGCTCAAAGTCTGGAAATGTAGCCTTCAAATAACTGTAAAACTCGCAAGTGGCGTCTTCAGGGAAGGAATGGGCCCTATGGATCAAAAACTGAGTAGCACGTCTTCCTTTATGCTAGACCAAGCGTCTATCAAGAACAACCAATGGGTAGGGCTCCAAGGTGCTTGCATAAGTGACAGCTGTCAACAGAGATTGAGGAGCCACATGAGTTCCCAGCTTCCTCTTTAATAAGGAGACATGGAATACTGGATGAATTTTGGAAGAAGTTGGCAAAGCTAGCTTGTAGGCTACTGGACCAATCTTTTGGATGACTTGGTATGGGCCATAGAAACGTGGAGCTAACTTCATATTGAACCCGAATTGGGCAGTAGATTGGCATAGGGTTGCAATCTAAGAAGTCCCAGTCTCCCAACTGAAAATCCCTCTCAGTCCTATGTAAGTCTGCCATTTGTTTCATTCGATGTTGTGCTTGTGCCAAATGATCCTTGAGCAGCCTTAAAGTGGACTCCCTATCCATGCCCCGTTGGTCCACAACAGCAATATGTGAACTGGCAGGAATGTAGTGCAAATAAGAGGGTGGGGGACTGGCCATAAACAGCTTCATAGGGTGTCAGTTGAGTAGAGGAGTGATAGGTGGTATTGAACCACCATTCTACAAGAGGAAGCCAATGCACCCAAGCTTTAGGCCTATCTCCAGTAAGGCATCTGAGGTAAACTTCTAAACAGCGATTCACCACTTCAGTCTGCCCATCTGTTCGAGGGTGGTAGGCTGTACTAAGGCATAGATGGGTGCCTTGGAGGGTAAAAAGGGCCTGCCAAAATTGGCTAGTGAAAACCTTGTCTCCGTCAGAAACAATTGAAGTAGGCATCCCATGTAATTTAAAGATGTTATCCATGAAGACTTGGGCTACATCCAAAGCTGTATAAGGATATGCCAATGCCATAAAGTGAACATATTTACTAAGCCTATCAACCACCACAAATATCACAGATTTGCCCTGAGAATTTGGTAGACCTTCTATAAAGTCCATAGACACATCTGACCAAATCCTCTCAGGTATAGGCAAGGGCTGGAGCAGCCCTGGACTGGCCAATGTCTCTGACTTGTTCATTTGGCAAGTGTCACACTCAGATACAAATTGAAACTCATCTTTTTTCAGCCCCTTCCAGTAAAATGATCTCTTGATTCACCTATAAGTCTTGTCCATTCCTGAATGGCCCCCAAGAGGGCTAGCATGCACTTCAGTAATGAGCAAGTGCTTGAGAGTATTGTCTTTTCCCACCGCCAACCTTCCTTTGTAAGTCAGTAATCCCTAGTGCCATTGATCCCCAAATGAGAAGTGGCATCTTGGAGAAGATCTTGAATTATAGACTGAATTTCTGAATCAACGTCCCAGCTAGCCTTCAGAGTCTGTAACCAATCTGCTTGTACCATGGAAAGAGCATGGACTGTTGGGGTAAGCAACATGGGTACCCTTTGTCTTGAAAGAGCATCTGCAACCCTATTCTCTTGCCCAGATTTGTATATTATCTCATAGTCATAGCCCATTAGTTTAGTGAGTCATTTTTGCTATAACTGAGTAGTGACCCTTTGATCCAACAGATATTTCAAACTCAGGTGGTCAGTTTTAATTACAAAATGTCTTCCCATCAAGTAGTGGCCCCATTTGTGCACTGCATAAACAACTGCAAGTAACTCCTTTTCATAAGTTGATAGCCCTAAGTGCTTTGGTGCTAAAGCCTTGCTTATGAAAGCAATTGGATGCCCAACTTGCATCAACACTGCTCCTATTCCCACACCTGAAGCATCACATTCTAACACAAATTCTTTGGTATAATCTGGTAAAGCCAAGACAGGGGCTGAGGTCATAGCTTGCTTCAATGCTTGGAAAGCCTGCTCAGTAGCAGTAGTCCATTTGAAAGAATTCTTCTTTAACAGATTGGTAAGAGGTTGGCAGATCTTCCCATAATCCCTTATAAAATGTCTGTAGTAACCAGTTAAACCTAAAAACCCTCTTAAAGATTTGATGGTTGTGGGCTATGGCCAATTCTGCATACTACCTAATTTGATAGGATCTGCTGCCACACCATTGTCTGAAATGATATGTCCCAAATATTCCAAACTACTCTGACCAAAAGCACATTTGGATTGTTTAACAAACAATTGATGAGATCTAATTAGGGACAATGTAGTATTCAAATGCTTCAAATGATCAACCCAGCATTGGCTATAGATGAGGATGTCATAAAAAAAAACAAGAATGAACCTTCTCAAATAGGGCTTAAAGATGTGATTCATTAAGCTTTGAAAGGTTAAATGTGCATTAGTAAGCCCAAAAGGCATAACCAGAAACTCATAATGGCCCTCATGGGTTCTAAAAGCAGTTTTCTCTATGTCTTTGGAGTGAACCCTTATTTGGTGGTAGCCAGCTCTAAGGTCCAGTTTAGAGAAGAATTGGGCTCCATGTAGTTCATCCAAGAGTTCATCAATGATTGGAATTGGGAACTTATCTTTGATGGTAAGTTTATTCAGTTCTCTATAATCTACACACATTCTCCAAGTGTGATCCTTCTTTTTAACCAAGAGAACATGTGAAGAGAAAGGACTGACACTGGGCCTAATGATGCCAGTAGCCAACATTTCTTGTACCAACTTTTCAATCTCATTTTTTTTGAATGTATGGGTACCTATAAGGCTTCACATAGACTGGTTCACTTCCAGGTTTTAAGGGAATCATATGGTCAGCTGACCTAAGTGGAGGTAAAGCACTTGGTTCCTTAAAAACATCAGAGAAATCTTGCAGAATTGAAGCAATGTCAAGAGATACCTGTATTTCCTCCTTAGTGACCACCATACTGAAAATTTGTGCTATGTACCCATGTTTGACTTGTTGCAGATCTTTTTCAATCTGTTTAGTTGTTACTTGTTCCACTTTTGACTGGTTGCTTCCCCTCATTGTGATGGACTTCCCTTTGTACTGAAACTTCATGAACAAATTCTTGAAATCCCAAACTATAGGCCCTGATGTACTCAACCGCTGGACTCCCAAAACCATGTCGCACCGACCAAGCTGTAGAAGTCTGACATCTGCCATGAACTGTTCCTCTTGCATTTCCCATACCAACTTCTTACAAACAGCCTTGCTATTCACTTTAGAGCCATTTGCCATAGCCACAGACAGATCAGGGGTAGGGTCAAGAGTACAACCTGAATTTCTTGCAATGGTGGGGTCTATAAAATTATGAGTACTCCCTGAGTCTATTAAGATAGTGATAGGTCTATTTTTTACTAACCCCTGCACCCTCATAGTCTTAAAATAGGTACACCCCGCAAAGGCATGCATTGAAATTTGAACATCTCCCCACTGAGTTTCCTCTTCTAACGGTGAATCTTGCTCCACTTCCTCTTCTTCATTATCTCCAATTAACAAATAGAGCTGTCTATTTTGACACTTATGACCCCTAACATACTTCTCATCAAAGTTAAAGCACAACCTCTTTTCTCTTTTTTCATCCATCTCTTTTTGAGTCAGTTTCTTAAGTGGAAAGGGTGGGTTTGAGTTAACAGAAGGTGGGTGGTGAACTACTGAAGAATTAACCTTTGGGTCAAATCTTACCCCTGTAGTGTTAGGGATTTTAGGCACCAGTACATTGGTGGGTGGGTTCCAGTTGCTGACAGATTTGGTAGGGATTCTAGACCTCCTATCAATGGCTTCAATTGTTTCCTCCTGTAATCTTGCTAACCCAATTGCTTGGATCATGGTTGAAGGTTGAAACATCTTAACCCCAGCTTGGATGTCTTCACGTAGCCCACTAAGGAAACAGCTTACGAAGAATTCTTGAATCAGTCCCTTAGTTCGATTAGACAATTCTTCAAATCTTTCCTGATAAACTTTGACTGCGGAAATTTGTTTTAATTTTGTGAGTTCACCAATGGCATCCTCATAAATGTTCGAACCAAACCTAGCTCTCAACCCAGACTCAAATTCTCCCCAACTAATCGTGTCCTGGGTTTTCTCCAGCCATTGATACCACTGTATTCCTTTTTCATCTAAATGCATAACCGCCAATTTCACTTTTTGATTTTCTTCGACATTATTAAAATCAAAGAATCTTGTACATTTATACAACCAACCATCTGGGTCTTCACCCCAAAATTTAGGAAAATCAATGCGTGCAAACCTAGTTTGAATCGATCCAGAGGAAGAAGTTTGATTCCCATGTGAACTGAGACCCCCTTCTTCTGCATCTGTGTTATACACCTTTGATGCCATTTGATCATACTTCACATTCATAGAGAGAATCAAATCTTGAAGTTTCAATGACAGTTCCGTGCTTTCTTTCAAACTCTTGATAGCGTCCTTGTTACGCCGTTGCTCTTGTGATCGTGTGTCCATGTTGGTGGTGGATGAATGGCCGAGAAACGTTGGCTCTGATACCATTGATAAGACCTTGATTATAGGAACCAAGAATCGTAAGAAATTTCAGAGTACGTTAATGGTGAAAGATGGAAATGTGGATTGATAGAAAGTAGCTAGAACTCTCGTCTAGTTACAAGGCTATTGGAGCTCTCGTCCTCTAGCTTTTACAACATAAAATCTCTCAATGAAAATACAACTCTTAATGCCATCCCTTATATAGGTAACAACATAACAAAACAAGAATTACAACATAAAGGAATCCAATGCAGCTGTAGCTGATAACCAACTTTCCCGCTAGAATGTTGTTATTTCTTAACTACCAAACGGCTTGTTCACTAACAACATCAGAGAACCTTAATCCCCCATGGTAGTTTTAATCCTCTGTGGTAGGGTGTATATTGAGGGACATATCATTATGGTGTTGGGTTTGGTTCTTGTATTTATAGAACTCATGATTTCGTGGGTTTGGTTGTAACCCACTGTTGGAGTTCATGAATCTGGATTCTGACCTGTTTTCACAAAATTATTTCGGGTACTTAGAAAGCTCATAAATTTCTGATATTTTTACAGTAGGTTCTTCCTTGTGTATATTGTATTTCGTAAAATTTTCAGAAAATAACTCGAAGCACATAAAATATGAAAAATGGTTTACCGGAATGTGGTGGTGAAATTCACAGTGTAGGCAACACTATCACATCTTACAGGAACTGCTATAATTTTGTCTAGGAAGCTTGGAATTTCAATCCGTCTTTTGATTATGAAATTAGACTCGTATACCTTCGAGAATATGTATAGATTGTGCCTTAGTTCCTGATAGGATATGGAGTAGCAGTTTTTGATTCAAAGTTGATGGACTCGCTGAAACTGCAGATTTATGTTACTTTTGCGTAGTTTCGAACAAGCATATCTTGGTCATCCGGGCTCCGAATAGGGCAAATTATATGTCAAAAATTATGTACTGAAAGTCTACTTTCTAATGGTGGTGGTCTCATGGCCTAATTCAGAACCCATAGAAAACGAAAGCCTAGATACGATGGGCTGGTTGTCATATTTCATGCCGGTTTTGGAGTGTTGTTTTGTCTTGGCTTTATCTTCACTTGTGGTGACCTTAAGAGTTGTATGTGTTCCATTGATATATTTGTGATTATATGCGAGATAATCAAGAAAACTCATAAACTAATATTGGTTGGGATGTAGCTAGGTAAAGAGTCGGTCATTCGGGAGGTGCCAAAATCGTAGTTTGGCATACTTCTGTCGATTCTCAGGTGAGTGTGTTTGATATGATTTTGTTCAATAAGATATAAACGGGATGATGATGTATTGTTGAGAAGGTGAATGCATGTCAAGTTAATTGATGTTTTAACTGTTGATATGCATGCTTGTTTTGTGAAGTTGGTATCTGCAAAAGGGATGTGGATTGGGTTACACCACGAGTAAGTTGTGCCGCCTAATTGCCGGTGATAGCTAGTGTGGTGTGCTCCCACAGTGACCTAGGATACATAGGATGTGGTAGACGTGTCACTGCATACGTTGTGTTTATATACTTGTTGTTGATCGAATGGTTATTTCTGCTATGTTTTATTGAATATACTCTATGTCTCACAGACTTCTGGCTTTCCTTTGATTGCCAGATAGCAGGTGGTTTTTGAGTGGGTCCACTACCAGTGTTATTTTGGAGTCTCTTTTTGGGCTAGCCTCGAGGACTTAGTTAGCCAAGTTGGTTTGTTTATAGTTGATCCAGTAGTAGTTAAGGATATTTGAATACTTGAACTGCATGGGTTGTAATTAAGTATTATTGGTGACTTGACGTTTGAAGTTATGGTTTAAAATTTACACTTTTATTTATATGTTAGAAGTCTTCCACTGTGTTTTATCCTGAGGTGATGTTGGGTCATGAGTTGGAATGTCACATGTCCGCACCGACTCGGGCCAACAGCGGGTGTCATTTGCGGGGCGGGGCGTGACATTTGGTCCTTGTAATTATAAAGATATCTCAATTTCATCTTTATAGTTAAAAGTAGGTTTCAATTTGGCCCTTAGATGTTTAGATGTTTCAATTTCATCCTTAAGAGTTCTCATTTATTTCAATATAAGTTTTTCTAATTACAACCAAGTCCTGTACGCTTATACGATTGTACATTGTACATAAAAAGCTTATAAGGTTATACTCCCTCCGTCCCAAATTGTTGGACTCTCTTTCCATTTTGGGATGTCCCAAAATATATATCCCATTTCAAAAATATCTATCAAAACAGGGTCACTTTCCAGTTTTACCCTTTAAAAGAACTTTTCCCATCTCGATTCGTTTGTCCATTATCTTTTATTTTATATCGGTTTTTATGATTTTAAAAACTTTGTATGATAAACTAATTGATATCTATCAAACAAGATCGATATTGCATGCGTTTCGAGTTTCATATAAAAAATTAGCCACACAAAATTGGCTATGTTAATATCGACTGGACTTAGGGGCAAAACAGAAAAGGCAATACAAAGTTTTCACATCCTTAATAATTGGATTCCCCAAAAGGGTCCAGCAAATTGGGACGGAGGGAGTATTTATTTTCCCAAGTTATACACTTAAAAAAATACGCTTATACGATTATACATTGTACATCAAAAGCTTATAAGGTTATATTTATTTTCCCAAGTTATACACTTAAAATAATTTAACGAGGTAGAAATTATTGGTTAGCATACTCGATCAAACGGGTAAAATACACACAACAATATCGAATGAGGCAAAATACACCAACAAATCAAACTCTAAAACTACCTGACTAGTTGCTGCTATCCCGATAAAATCGCGATTGTTCAAAAAAAAAATTCTCTACTTCTCTTCTCTCTCCACTCGTTATTGCTCTCTCCAAACATTTCTCACATTTCTCTCCACTCAATATTACCCTTATCTCCAATCATTACTTTTATTTCTCTATTATCTCTTTCCAGTTATTACCCTCTCTCCAATTATTGTTCTTTTTTTTTTAACCGGATCCAATTATTACTCTTTCAAAAATTAAATTAAACACTATCTCAAAAATATATATATATATATATATATATATATATATTTTTTTTTTTTCTCAAAACAGTCAACCAAACACTATCAAATGCTTAAGGGTAATTCCCACATTATAGGAGTCGGAGATACACATGCAGTAAAACTACCTACCTAGATACCCGTATATAAGTAATAATTAGCCGCCAAGATGTTTGAGTCCTCCTGATAATATTAGACTTCTTAAAGCCCACTGATAAGTACAATCTAAACCGACACTTATTGCTGTTTGAACACAAATCAATAAAGGGCAAATTCCAAGCCGCCCCCACTTTTTGTGGGGGCTTCCATCCAAACCCCTTTTTGTATTTCACTCCTAAAAAAGTCCCGCGCGCGTGGGATATTTTTTCCGCTGACTGATCACTCTCTCTTTTATCTCTCTCTCTCTCTCTCTCTCTCTCTCTCTCCACGCGTAATTGGCCAGCCTGACACATTAAATGTCTCTCTTTTCTCTCTCATTCATGATGATGTGTCAACACTCACATTAAATGTCTATTTTCTCTCTCTCTCTCTCTCTCTCTCTCTCTTCTCTTCTTTTTATGTTTTAAATTTTAAATACTTATAACTTTTAATTTATAAATCCGATTTTGAAAAAAATATATTTTTAGAACCTACTCGACGACATCTATCAAACAAGACCAATATTGAATATGAAATTATACACACACAAAAAAATTCTTAGAGTGTGAATTTTTACATTTTTGTTGGTCCATTTTGGGGATTCCAACTTTTTGGGGATTTGTTGATCCGTTTTGGGGATTCCAACTTTCTTTCCATTATTTTTTTTCACTACTTTTTTCATACTTTACTCTTTAACTTTTGAAAATGGACAAACATTTTCGGACTTGAAAAAGTATGTTTGTGGACCAACAAATCCGGACGGAGGGAGGATAAAATTGCATTGTCAAATTAGAATTTTTTGACAAATATTTTTTATCTGTTCAATGCAGAGAGTTATTTTTACAGATATCTTTTATCTGTTCAATACAGAAAAAAATCATACTTTGACAGATATTTTTGGCAAATATTTTTTATCTATTCAACGCAGAGAATTATTTTTTTACAGATATTTCTTATCTGTTCAATGCAGAGAGGTTTTTTTTTACAGATATTTTTTATCTGTTCAATACGGATAAAAAATAACATTTTTGACAGATATTTCTTATCTGTTCAATGCAAAGAGTTATTTTTTTACAGATATTTCTTATCAGTTCATTGCCGAGAGTTATTTTTTTTATCTGTTTGTCATTGTGCCTTATATGTTGGTTTTATTTGTATATATTAGCCAAAATAGTTTATCTGTTGGATTATTGTGGCTTATATGTTATTTTTTTGTAATTTATCTGTTGGTCATTGTAGTTTATATCTTATTTTTTTATTTATTTGTTGCGAATTCTTTTCATTTTTGGAGAGTGAATTGTTTCATAGGGGTATAAATAACTTTTTTTTATGTGTACATAATTTCATATTCAAAATGGATCTTGTTTTAAAGATTTCATCAAGTAGGTTTCAAAAAAAAATATTTTTTAATTTTTTGATATGTATAATAAAAGCTATAATTACTTAAAGTATTAACAATACATAAAATATAGATATTTATGTATGTATATGTAGGAGAGAGAGCGAGTTAATGCAAAAGGAAAAAGTACTCCTGCCAATGTAGTACCACACGCACATGAGAGGAGAGAGAGAGAGAGAGAGAGAGAAGGTCATGTCACATCAACTGTTCTCTCTCATCTTCCAAAGGCAATTCAGACCGAACATTTTGAAAAAAGTAATAGGCGCGTGGGAAGGGGTTAGACTGGATGCGTCTGACACGGAGAGGGTTTGGACGGAATGAGGGGTACAAAATGGACCGGCTTGTCAGAACCCCATCAATAAACCAAGGGCTTGTAGCCTAGCGGTTATCTCCTGGTTCTCCCATAAGTGAGACTAGGATTCGAGTCTCGGCAGAGGCGTTTGAGGTTTAGGGTTATGGATAGCTTCTAGACCCCCTCTGAACTAACTCACTAACTCCCCCGCTAACCCCCCATTGATGTATATTGAATGGCAAAACAAAAAAAAAGAACACAAATCAATAGGAAATGTATAAAGGGAGAGATGCACATACAACTTCTTCTAGACTAAAACCAAATACCAGAGAGAGAAAAAAGGAAAAGAGATCTATAGAGTATTTGATAAGAGTTTTATGATGTGGAAGAGAAGGAGAAAGACTTGTTGGGTTTGCCCATGAAAAAGAAAATAGGCCCAATTTGTTTCGGCCCAAAAAAAAAAAATTTATTTTGTGGGCTAGATTGTTTTGGGTAGAAGTTTCTACACATTTGTATTTGGAAGCATATGTTTTGCACATGTTTTGTTAGCTTCTCTTGGAAGCTAAAATTTGCTTTTGTTCTTGGATCAAAATAGAGATGAGAGCAAACACAAGAAATAGTAGGGAGCTTCAGTCCATATCAAAGCCCCAACAACCTTAATACGCACCTCAGTGGAGTACATTGATGAACAATTCATCTTTATATCTCCCTTTGTTTATTGAGCACTGTTCACTCTCTTTGCCTTTATTTTATAGTTTTTCTCTCACTTTCTCTCTCACCAAGTTAAATAAAAAATAATAAATGAAGGATGAAAGAGAAAGAATGTATATAATAATAAATGATGTGTGAAATAGAGAGTATTGCTGGAGTGTTGATAGAAAAAATGTCTAGCTATAATAGATATATGCACTATACACTACCTAATTTACCTAGTCATTGTTAGACTTGCTCTCTAAGTGGAATAAAAAAAAGAGTAGCAGCCGTGAAGAGAGAGAGAGAGAGAGAGAGAGAGAGAGAGAGAGAGAGAGAGGACTTTCTCTGGAGTGGACCCCACATGGCAGCCGCAGATCACCATGTTTGGTATTGGTTTTGAGAACCGGTTCTCATTTTTTCCGGAGTGGACCCCACATGGCAGACCTCTTTTTTCCCTCTCATCTCAATTTCTAGAACCACTACTCTAGTGCATATCTTGTGCGAGCTAGATCTGTGTAGTCTACTTTAAAGACCCACACAAATGATCCGCGCTGTTCATTAGTTTTTTAAATAATTTTTTGAGTCACTCCTAAAAAATTAGCTCATTTGAAAAATTATAAGTGGTTGATCCGTCATCTAATTATGATTCACAATTTAGGATCCTGAATTTTGAAAAAAAGTTTGAAAGAAAATTAGACAACTGGATCAAGTACTTAAAGTTGTACGAATAGCCTGCTTTTTATCCGGATGACTCAAAAAATAATTTTAGAACTAATGAACGGCTTGGATCATTTGTGTGGATCTTTCAGGTGGACTCCACGAACTTATCTCACACAAGGTATACACTAGAGTTGAGTTTCTAGAAATTGAGATGAGAGAGAAAAAAGTACTCTGCCATGTGGGTCCACTCCAGAAAAAGTGAGAACCGGTTCTTGAAACCAAAACCGAACATGGGTGTTTGTGATCATTGGTGGACCAAGTAGGAGAAAAAGGAAGAACGTGGGTTTGCAATCTGTGGTGTTGTATTACGTTGGCAGAGGAAAAGATCAAGTGCAGCCATCATTCCTCTCCTTTCTACAATAAAATAGGCCATTCTCGGTATTTTTTTTCCGGCATTTCAACAAATGCCGGAAAAAGTGCCGGGAAAAAAAATGCCAACAAAAGTATTATTCCCGGCATTTTTTCCAATACCGCCGCCAAAAGTATTATACTATAAATATTTTTTATTTGTCCTTTGTGAACCAAATGTGTGCTAGCTCAGTTGGTAGCACACACGCGCGAGGAGGCAGGGGTCACGGGTTCGATTCTTGGGGAGAGCAATTCTCCATAATTTTGCCTGCACACGTGAGCGTCATGTGGCAGCCATGTGGCATCTTTCTCCTAATAAGGTCAACCGGCAAATAGTGGTGACTTTTCCCGGCATTTGTTAGCATTAACGACACATGTATAGAGACATATGTAATAAATGCCGGTAATGCCCTTTTCCGACATTTTTGGTGGTTTTTCCAGCATTTGATAAATGCCGGTAATGGTGAAATTTGGCGTAGTGAATTTGGAGCACTTTCTAGCAGCTTGTGTGTGATCTTTGTGGGCTGATTTTGTTCACTGTTTTGGGGTTTTGTGGCAGCAATATTAATGGAGGTGTTTTGTTTATCTATTTGGTGAGATCTGTCCTATATTTGTGTCGTAAGTTGTTAGATATACTTTAGGGTGTTTGTGGGTGTTTGTGAGCTCTTTGTAAACCTAGGTGTTTAGACTTTAGGGTGTTTGTGAGCTCCTTGTAAACCCTTTGTAAAACTTTGCGATAGTGGAATTTCTCGTTCTCTCGTGGTGGTTGGCATTGAGGCCGAACCACGTAGTATTGTGTGCTCTTTGTAAACCTTGGTGTTCTTCTTGTTTAATTTATTTCGCTTTCTGTTGAGGGTGTGGTTGGGTATAAAATCCCTAACAAGACTGGGTATGGGGGCTACTGCAATGGTGTGGCTTGCCGTGGTTAACAATCAAACTTTCATTCATCGTCATTCTTTACCTTCAGTCATGGCTGTGAAATCTACACTTCTTCACAATTCAATTCCACTTAGTGGAGATGGATGATTGCTCAACGAGTTTGAACGCTGTCCATATGTCCATCGTTGTTTCGGATCTGACATGTTGCACCTATAGATCGGGTCCGCGCAGATAATCCAGATGCATGCGCGGGATTCCGTGGTGGCGCAACAATGCTGGAGAGTAGTTATTATTCTTATCGAAGTAAGAGTGGAAAGATAGGAAGTTACTGGTCTAAGTTTCCGTTAAAGTAGATATTACAGGTCGTTAATGAAACACATATTGAGAAATCCACCAAACTCAACCAACATAACACGTGAAGAACCAGTATGCAAGAAACAAAGAACACCCAACAAAGAGATTCGCATAGTTCCCCAAACGTGCATTTTGGTTGAATCTAGTTTAACTGCATCAAAATGAGTTCGATTACACGTACATGATCTATCAGAGCACTTAGTACTCATGCCATGTGCTTGGAAGGGACTTCTGTAAGGTGAAGTTAATCGGAGGACCGCTTTGATTTGGTTCACTATACCGGACTCATATTTTAGTACTTTTAATCTCCTTCATAATATTCTCAAAGGAAAAATAAAAAAATTCTCCTTCATAATTAATGTCTGTTGCTCCCATCATTAATTTCTTGCAGTGACCATCCACTTAAAATTTGTAGTTTCAATGATGTGAACAAATCAAAATTATTTCTTTAATTTAATATTACAGGTTCCACAAAGTTTGACCAATTGTGTACCGGACTCATATATTGTTATGCTAATTTGATATAAACCACAATTTTATCGATATTGTTCCCACAAGGTCCACTACAGTAAGATCATTTACTTCAATATTACTGTGCAGAATATCATCCATACCAACCTCAAGCTTTCTTCCTGCATGGTGACTACCCTAGACCACCCTTTAAGAAATTGAAGGGAAAAAAGATCAAGAAAATGAAATCCTGTTACTATGCAGATAAGTGTTTAACCCTATAAGTCATTCCTTATACAACTCTTCTAGTTACTAATTACCAAAAAAAAAAACCACTTGTAATTACTAAGTAATGAAAATAAAACACCCAAATTAAAAGTGTACTGCTAAATGAACTTGATAGCAAACTTTTCATTCACATCATTTATCATTTATACGCGTATCTTTTTGTTTACGGATAGGGTATAAGTAAATGATTTCTTTCCACAAAAGAAATAAAGGAAAACACAATGGGATAAATTCAAGGCACGGAGAAAAAAAAATCCACTATTTGCGACAAGGATATAGAGCTGTCATCTCTAAATGATTGCTAACTGAATGAACACACCTCATTATTCAAGAGTTTGGAGAGGAATGATAAGTCCAATTTAATTGAAAATCTCAATGTCAATGTTGGAGCTTGGTATGATTGGAGTTGGTTTTGATACCTTCCAGTCCAAAACTTGATTCAGACTTCTTCCCCTCTTCTTCTTCCTCCTCCATTCTTTTCATAATTGAATGTCCGGCGCTTCCCTCATTAATTTCTTTATAGTCAGAATCAATATAAATTTCGCAAGTTCTATGTCGTAAACAATTCTATATTGGATCAGTTAGAAGGGACTTCCTTAAGGTGAAGTTAATTGGAGGATGCTGTGATTTCATTCACAATACCAGACTCATATTTTAGTACTTTCAAATTTCAATCTCCTTCATAATTAAAGTTGTAAATAATTCTATATTTTAATACTTTCAAATTTCCCTATACTAAAAAAGTGTACTGCTAATGAACTTTGATAGCAAACTTTTCATATACATCATTCTTATCTTTCCATACAATAAAATAATGGAAGACAAATAAAATACTACAGGAAAAATCCACTATTTGCGACAAGGATTACAAAGCTGTCATCTCTAAATGATTGGCAACTGAATGAATAACTGTTTTCTTCAAGAAATTGAAAAGGAATGACAAAGCCCGATTAATTGAAAATCTCAATGGCAATACTGGTGCTTGGTATCATTGGACTTGGATTGATACCCCAGTACCTCCCCAGGGCATCCAGTCAAAAACTCGATTCAAACCTCTTCCCCTCTTCTTCTTCCTCCGTTCTTTTCATCCTTTTAATGGTATTAATCTTGCAAAAGTCGGGCACGATTCCGTTTGATGCTGAATGCGACATGAGCAAGTAGGGTTTAGTAAGATCGAATGAACTCTGGCTTGACGACGTATCAATTACTTCTTTTGCTGTCTTTTGTGGTTGAACAACTCTGTTTCTTTCGTCTTTGATACTTCCAGCCATCATCATGCTGTCAAGACCCGAGACAAAGGGATGGGCTAAGAGCATATCAGCAGTCCACCGCGACTTAGGATCCCTAACCAAGCACTTGTTGAGAAAATCTCTGGCCTCTTTCGACAGCCCATCACTTGGAATTTCGGGCACTTGTTCTCTAAACCCTATCCTGAACAAAAGAGCCGCCTTTTCGGTATTTTTGTCACACTTCCATGGGGCTTGGCCAGTGATCATGTGTAAAACAGTGCACCCAAGTGCCCATATATCAGAGTGTGGGGGGACCTGTCCCGGTGTGACCCCTTTGGACCGCCCTGGACGCTGAAAGCAGGGGGGAGCCGCTGTGGCCTCGCCGTGATCCTGGCCGCTGAAGGGAGGGCGAGCAACCTGCTCACTGAACAACCGTGTTAGTGCCTAGCCCGGACGGTGGTTGCCCGGGATGGCACTCCGACGGCCTAGTTAGCAACCGGAGAAGGCGATGT
>JAXBDA010003634.1:0-33484 GCA_036023075.1 Gaultheria prostrata
GATAGGAGTGGTGGTGGTGGTTCGGGTAGCGGTGAGGGTGGTAGTGGTGCTGGGGGTGATAGAGTTATGGGTAGTGGCGATCCTAAGGGCAAGGGAGTTCTTTTAGACGAGCCGGTTACGGAGCAGGGTCTGGTGGGGATCACGTTGCGTGACTACGCGGTACACGCCGATCCGGACGACGTGATAACGATGCTCGAGAGAATCCTGTTGTACTTGACGTGGTGAGGGAGGAGGTGAGGGAGGCTAGAAAGAGGGAGATGGCTTCACTGCGACAGGCAGCGAGGGAGGAGGAGGAAGAGTAGATAGAGGCGTGGATACAGGAGGCAGAGCTCAAGGCTCGAGCCTTGAAAGAGTTAGAGAGGTCTCAGGGGCCTTGGTCTCGGTGGTTGAGGAGGCTCTCCAGGCACTGGAGACGAGAGCGAGGTTCGACGAGGCAACTTACGACCCGCCGGTGCACCTGTTTGTCCCTTCGAGGATAGACGTGTACGTCTCCCATCAGGAGGTGTACGTGGGAGAGAGAGTACTTCTGGACCCCAAGGTCCATCTTTCACAGGGCTGCTTGATGGTATGCATTATTGATTTCCATTATTCAATGTACTTTTAATCATGCATGCATGCATGCATGAATGATTTGATTGATGACTTGGATTGTTTTGATTGTTGGACTAACAACTGTTTGTTGTTTGTTTGTTTTGAATAGAGGAATGAGCGGCTGGGGGCTCATGGAAGTCCGGGTAGGAGTCTGACACTCTACCGCAGGCTCCATGCTGTCCGGATGAGTCATCCGAGCCTGGTAAACCCGAAATGATTCGTCGAGACATGATTGATCCTGACGAGTCACCCTAGCCGGGCATACCCGAAGTGACTCGCCGGAAATGTGGAAGACAGTTCACTCCTACACTTCTGAATACTACTTCTCTCTGGTTTCCATCTCCTTCATCTTCTCACTAGACTATCAGAGTGCCTTCCCTGGCCAACTTCCGGCCAGGTTGGCTGCTAACGTCGGGTGCTACGTGTGCAAAAGATTCAAGGGAAGTTAGATCTAGCTCATCACGGTGAAAAGGAGCTCCGAAGAGGTCCGTCGGAAAATAGGACACCACATAATCTACTTCCGAAAATTGGGAATTTTACCCTTCATTACTTGATTTTATATGAAACTTCAGTAGGTATATATGTATGGGAACATTTTATTTTGGGAAAGTACTTCTTTGATGGGTAAAGAAATGTAAATGCAGTTCAAGCCTATGTTTTAATCTGGGCAGAGAGAGATTTTTCTGGAGAGGAGAGACGAGCATTCGCCGGCCATGGCTACTGCCGCCCGCCGGAGTGGGAGGAAAAAATAGGGGTGTGTTGGAGAGAGAGAGAGAGAGAGAAGGCACGTGAGCTTGGGGCTGTCTTTTTAAGTTTTAATCTCAACCCTTGGTTTCAAAGGCTGAGATAGAATGTCAAATGAAGAGTGCAAAATGGGTGTCTATAGATTCAGTCCCTATATATTTGTGTTTTCATATCAAGTATTCGGTGTTTTGCTGCCTCTCTTTCTTGCTCGTTTTCTTGGGTAAATAGGAATTGTAATAAGGCTGCTCACTAGGTTGCATCCCAAATGTTTTATGATGTTATTTCTCTTGATTGGATGTTTAATCCCCCTCCCCTACTATCCCAAATCTGTAATATGGATGTTCCTTTGGAGGTTTTTGAGTAATAGAGATTTTCTGTTGTTCAAAAAAAAAAAACAGTACATGAATATATGATCATACAAAAAGTGGTGAGAGGCCTGCACATGGCCTAGCTGTATGCAAACTATAAATGGATAAATGTCACACGTTTCAAAGATCGTCAATCATTAACCCGACGACTTCCTTTCCCAAAAAGAGAAAATACCCAAGCATTGGAAAAATTATTGGGTGGTCCTACACCCCTTAACACGCATATTGATCTCACACAGGGGCGGAGGGAACCAGAGACAAATGGGGTCAGTCGACCCCACTGACCCCAAAAGTTCTGTAGGGGTGGTTCTAATTTTATTCAAATTTTTGCTATTTTGACCCCACTTTACACCTTCTATTGCCCCAACCTATATAAAATGTTTGGTATTTAGAAAAATAAGGGGGCAAAATAGAGAATCCTTGGCACAAAATCCCCAAATATCTCCAGGTTTTTACGCTCAGCCAAAAAAAAAAAAACTCCCTCCATGGCTTCACTACACTAGGTGAGATTGATCTCCTTCGGTGAATCGCGCATAGTTCAAATTTTGACCCCCTTATCAAAAATCCTGGCTCCGCTCCTGATCTCACATCGATCTCACACAAATATATGGTGTCGAGAGATGTTTGGGCACAACGTGAAAGTATCCGAGGACACTAAATAATTATTCTGAGATTTGGCATGTACTACTGTAAAATCTTGGAAGTTAAAGATCTGCTATTTTTTAGCTCGAAATTGTTTAAGGTGAATTCTTGTAAGATTTGTTCATACTATGAGATTTGTCATAACTTTAAAGAGGACCTTGGTAGTAGGTTGACTTGAAGGCGGAATACCTTAAACCGGCCCGCGATTTGATCGTTGTTTCTATCCTCACCTCCTCCATGGATTTCTTTGCCATTAAAAGGTGAGAGTGATCGGCGGAAGCATCGCTGGTCAGAGCCAACTTATAGCATAAGTCAAAAAAGTAGCAAAATAGGGGCCCAACATATTTAAAGTCCTTATATATATATATTAGGTCAAATTAGTTTTTTTTTTTAAGCCCATTACAAATTAGAATAGGCCCGTGCTTCCGAGCTTAAGTATTTTTGTAGCTAAAGGTGCGAAAAGATTAATGCTCAAATGATAGATTTTGAACTATTGTAATGGGTGTTTGTTTTTGAAAAACAACGGCCGTGTATGGATGGGTTTTGAAAAGAAATGTTTGAGAGTAATTTTTGAGATAGTGTTTGGTTAAATTTTAGAAATGAGAATAATGAGTTAATGATTTGAGAGAGAAAAAGAGAAAATGGGAATAATGAGTAGATAGAGAAAAGAAAAATTATTAGGAAAAGAAAGATTTTTTTTGAATTTTTTTTTGCAAAATGGGAAGAAAATGAAACCAAACTTTAACATGTTTTAATTTTCGTAATGGTAAATCTTTTGTAATAGTTTTTTATGATTACTCTTTTTTTATCAATTCTGTAAGCAAAATATGTGTCACACTTTGTTTGGTTGAGAGTTTTGAAAAGAATATTTTGAGAAATATTTTTGAGATATTGTTTGTATATGTTTTTGGAAAGAGTAATAATTAGAGAGATGTGTAATAATTGGAGAGAAATGAGAATAATGATTGGAGAGAGAGATAATAAGTTGAGAGAGAAATATGAGTAATGAGAGATGGGAGAAGAATCTTTTTGAATATTTTTTTTAAAATGTGAAAAGAACACAGCCATATGAGGTCCCATTTAAAAAATTTGTTTCGGGCCTCAACACTGTCGCTGTTTATAAAAGACTATATGGTTAAAAAGTTTGTTTTGGCACTGTCACTAGTGTCGAATTGGATAACTGGCGCTTTGAACATGATGTGTGTGTCTCGGTGTTGAAGTGTTTGCTTTGATGCTGAAGCTCTGTAATGAAGAAAACAAAATCTATAGGGCGTGTTTGATTTCCCTCCACAGACTTGGGATTGGAATAGCAAGCCGGTGGGACTAGTAAATCTGTGTTTGGTTTGATTTTCACGGGGTGGATTAGGAGTCCCATGGGATTCCCAATCCCACAAATGAACCGGATTAGCCAACCCGGGGGGTTGGTGGTGTTACCATCAATCCCATCCCAAGGGATTGAAGGTGAGAATACCCATTTACCCTCAACAGTCGGCAAACCCAAGTGAAACCTCCACTATTCATCATCTTCTTCAGATCTTTTTTTTTCACAGGAACAGAAATCTTCTCCAGATCTTACTGAGCAAAAACAAAATAAAAAATTCTCCTCCACATCTAAGGGGATGGCGATCTGTTCGTCTACTGGGCTCCTCGAAAAACCTCAGATGAAATTCCAGTGAGGGGATGGAGGATGGTGGTGTGTGCCAGAGGAGAGAGTAAGGCGAGGAAGAAGACAGTCGGTGGAGGAAAGGAAAAGTAAAGGGAGAGAGAGAGAGAGAGAGAGAGGTTTGTTTTACACATGAAGTTTTTTTTTTTTGTGGAATTTCATTTTTAAGAGGAAAAGATGGAGATGTACTGAAGTTAAATGACCATATTTTTCTGGAATTTCATTCTGAGCGTGTTGATATTATAATTATGGCATAAGGGCACAAATGGAATTTGATATTTTTAATCCAATCCTATCCTATGCAAAACAAACATAATACATAACAATCTTATCTTTCAAACCGGAGCAAAACAAACATGCAAATAACTAATCCCACCTCCTTACTAATCCATTCTCCTTACCTATTCTAGTCCTAATCCCACCTTATTACGAAACCCGCAAATCTATATCTGTTATCAAACGCGCCCATAAGTTATAACATAGGGCTGATCTGAAATGGAGTTTCACTTTTTAATTTTGTTTATTAAAGCGTGATTGCACACCAATTAAAAGTGTATTTCATAAACACATATTTGAGGTTTATTACAATTAATCCCAATTTCTTACTTGGGAAGTTGGGATGCATAAAAGGGAATCAAATCCTCTGTTCCAAAATTCTCTGTTCCGGTGGATTTTCGGCCATTGGATCACATGAAAATTTTAAAATAAAAAACAAAATACATGTAATCCAACGATTCAAAACACTTCGGGGCGGAGGAACACCATTTTCCTGGAACAGACGATCTCATACCCGCATAAAAGCGTGGTTACTATGTGCGACTTAACATAGTTTGGGAATAAAGTTGAAAACATGTTTAATTTAATAAATTAATATTAAAAAAATCATAAATCCGTTAACAAACTGAACCCTTAAAAATTGATTGAAATGCGCTTAAACTTAAGCAGACATGAGGTATAAAAAAAACAATAATGATACATACACACACAACCACACACCCTCTCACATGTGGTGGGTCCCACCACATATGAGAGGGTGTGTGGTTGAAAGTATGTGTATATATCATTATTGTAAAAAAAAAGAGATCATTATTGCTTAGAATAGATACATACACACACTTTCAACCACATAACCACACACCCTCTCACATGTGGTGGGGCCCATTGTGGGTCCCACATGGTGTGAGCCCCACCACATGTGAGAGGGTGTGTAATTGTATGTGATTGAAAGTGTGTGTATGTATCATTATTGTTTGTTTTATAGGCAATTCTTAATTGTACATCGCCATTGGTATTGTTGAAACTTCTCAGTCCAAGGAGCAATGAGTATGTTTAAAGCAAAGGACCCACATGTGTTTAAAGACTGACATTTATTACGCCAGTTGGCATTTCAAAGTTCTTTCCTGAAGGATTTTGGTAATCAATTCTCATTTATCTCCGACCCAAATCGCTAAGATTCACAAAATATGGAGTAAAGTTTAAGTTGAGGTTGAGATTGCACTATTATTTTTGGTATTTTTATCAATTACCTAAACTGTGAAAATAAGTCTCCTCATATACATTAAAAATATACAATAAACAGAAATTACATGCACTTTTAATTACAATAAAAAGATAATACTTTTAATGAAAACTCACCATAATTTGAAAAATGAACATGGATTATTGTAACAGTTTAAAAGCTAAAGACAAACGGAAAACCCAGACATAAAATGGATACGTAAAATAGAGACGCAGTATATAATTTGAATAGAGTTGAGACTCTATTTTAAAGCTCATTATTGGAGATGCTTTTAGACTAGTTTATGTATGTCCTAGAAATGCAATCAGTGATTCAGCATGGCCAAAACATGGACGTGTTAACGGACACTCGTAGCACATGGTGTCGAATTTCGGTTCGGAATCTTCTGTGTGAGGTTTGACGAGCAGTAGGTTGTGTCAGAACAAGTGGGTTTCTATGGAGAAGTTGACCTAAAACTTGTGTCCGATTAGGGAGTATCTTGTTTGGCTGGTCATAGTGGTTTTGTTTTGGACTGAAGTTGGGTCTATTTTGGAAGTGGGTATTTCTTGGCGTGGTTTTGGCGACAAAACCCAGAAAGCAAAGTTCATTTCTAGGGTTTTATTTGGGGGTTTTTGTGAGGTGGGTTGGAAAGATTTTTGGTGGGTTCATGGTGTTTGAGTGGATGCATTTTCATGGTGTTTGAAGGATCTGATTGGGTGGAGTTGTAAAATTTGGGTGTGGGTTTCTTGGTCAGATTTGTTTCAGATTGTAGTACTTTTCAGGGGACAAAATTGGTGTGTTTTTATTCATGATCTTGAAAGTGCCTTAATTTCAGGAGTTACTAGTGCATTCCCCCACAGTAAAAAGGTTTTTGTTTGCTTGAATTGAAGGGTTTTGGAATTGCGTTGTTGTCTCATAGATTAGATTTTTTTTTTCTTTTTGCTGTCACTCTGCCGTTGCAGAAATGGCTTGTATGAAGTTGGGATCCAAAACTGATGCATTTCAGAGGCAAGGGCAGGCCTGGTATGTTTTCTTTGCATCAATTCGCTCCTCTCTCTATCAGATCTGTATGTATTGTTTACATCTATTCAGTCAGTCTCTTGTTTTCTTGTGAAATCTCGTTTTGTTTTAAACCATCAGCGATTCATTATGTGAATCTGAAATTAGGAGAGTTTGTCTTTGTTTTCTTCACATTTTTCGTCTGCAAGTTGTAATTGTACTCTCTGTCTACTCACAAGCAATCGTTCTGGCATTTCCCCCCTTCAACCTGACACTTCATGACTTGCTGTCTTTTTATGCCTGGTCTTAGTTTGTGTGCACATGGAAATTTAGGTTGTGTTTGGATCCTGGATTGGGAAGGGTCTACCAAGAAGAGGAAAATGGAAGAAAAAATTAAAAGAACAGTTAGTTTCTTCACATTATTATCTTCTTCGATTAGCCTTCGCATTTTATTTTATCCTCCAAGCGTATCTCCTCCAATTCTTGATCCACACACAGCCTTAAGGTTTAGCTGTGAGGTTGTGGGTGGAAGCTGTTTTCATTTAGCTTTCTTGTTTTTTTTTTCTTTCTAACTGGAATTTAGCTTTCTTGTTTATGGTTTTCATAATTTTGTTACCTTAGTTGGAACCAAATAGGTGAGGCCGCGTGAATGGTCTGTAAATTGCCATTGCTGTGCCCAAATCGTATGGCTTGAGGAATAAACGTTTTCCTCATGCATATGTTTAAGTTGCTTTACAGCAATCTGTATGAGATATCCTTTTGACTTTGAGGTGAAGTTATTTCGATCAAAGTGTTGATTCTGTAAAATTATTTGCAGAGAGTCTTAGTACTTTAAAGATGATGTCAGTGAAGCTTCAGGTGATATTGCATAAGAAGATGAATCCTAGGGGCTAGACTGATTGCTGACTCCATATAAAGTTCATCAAATTTGATGAGAATTTGTCTCTCTGTCTGAGATTTGTGGACTTAATTAGAAAACTGATTGTCTAGGCATGGAAATAATGGATATATCGTAAAATAAATTAATTGAAGATCCTAATTCCTGGTTAGATGAACTTGTTCTTCCCTTTTCTCTATCGAGCAATGTAATTCTATTGGTGCCGGATGATGGGGGAGCAGAAATGTGGACAATGGTTATGCGAAATGGATTGTTGTGTACTTTTCCTGCGTTTCACTTATTTTGAAAAAAGCATTTGTGTTACATTCTGCTATCCATTTGAGGGATTAACAGTAAACAGTTTTATTTTTCGTTTAACATTCCGATAGGAGCTTTTGTCACACCAATTTTGACCATTTATTATTTTGGAACCTCTGTTTGTTTCCAAAGTAAGTGAGCTGAAGTGAACGCCCTTTATTAGCTTGTCCAGTTTTGCATGTCTTACATGCAGTTGGGTATCTCAATTGAGTCACATTCTGGTGAAATTCTTGTTTATGGTGCTATTAACTCTTCCAAAGTTGCTGTTTCCATGGCTTTCATTTAATGTGTTTAATTTTGCATAAGGGAATATATGGCTTCTTGTAAAAACCTTTTCTCCTGTGCTGAAATTTGACCTTTCATGTTTGAATGTGATTGTAGGTTCTGCACAACTGGCCTGCCAAGTGATATTGTCGTTGAAGTTGGGGAGATGTCCTTCCATCTCCACAAGGTAATGTTTTTATGTAAATATGAGTTCAATATACATATCATATATGTTGTGTTCTAGTTCAGTTGTATGAAATTACTTGCTTCAACTTGATTTTATGGAACATAGTGCCAAAAACCCGTTTTCTTAAGGCTTCAAACTCTAGTCAATAAGACTACTATGAAAGAAAAGTAAGAAAGTCCTTTTCTTGACTTGGCCTGCGTGCATTATGCCTACCCCTTTTTCAAGAACTTTCTTTCAATCTCAACAAAGAAATGAAAGCATAACTCTTTGCTTGTTGTCCTCTTACTCTTTTAGCCTGCCCTGTGGAGGCCTCTCGGGTGTCTACGCTAGATCCGATCAGTCTCATGATGAAGAGAATTTCCGATCTTCCACTACGATTTCTTCAATATTTTGGTCTTAGAAAGTTTATAAATCAGACCTTTCTTTGCACCAAGCTAGACCTAATTGAGTTCCCAATTGACTATGTAGAGTAAGCATGGTTTCATGGTGTCCTTGGCAAGTGGCAACCATGTCTAGTGTGTGGAAGAAAGGCAATATGCAGGATTCACATGCTTTATTGTCCTAACTTTGTCCACTTTTTGTGTGGTTTTTGAATAGTATTTGTCCAGTGTTTTTCAATTATTTTGCACTCTGGATCTTTAAGCCTTCTATTGTAAATCTAAGAGGGGAAGATGTGAGGAAAATACGGTTACACTAAAAATATGATTCAGAAATTCTGTCACGGGGTTGCTCGATGATGAGATATTCCATCAAATGAAGGTGTTAGTGAATTATTCAGATCTGGTCTGTATTCGAGTTAGATACAGATCTTGCGGTCTTGTTCTGATCCCTGGTCAGAGATCCGGACGTGATAAGACTGAGCTCGGATTTAGGTAGCACAGGTTCCGTGTCTGATCAAACAGAAATGCATGAAGACCTGATGTTATATTTAATATGTTGGGGACGTGTATTATGTTTTGGTTTTCATATCTAAAACCGACTCAGCCATCAATAGTGAGTTAGAATCTATCGTGTTGGACCTTGGCTGTATGTATATGTTACTTAATGTATGTCCAGACCTTATTGAGTTGCTGACTTGCTGTTAAAGATGAATCTGTCTGCACAGCTGACTAATTGGTTTTAAAATTGATATCCTTGGTATTTGTAGGAGGAACAATATATTTAGAGCCTGCCCAGACAAGAATGGTTTGAAATTTGGGTTGATTTTCAAAGTTGTCAGGTTCAAGGATTTTTGGACTTGGAACAGTTCGAAAGCTTGACCAACAAAATTAAGGTTTTTAGTTTAAACTAAAGTGTGAAGCCAAGGGAATGTCTTAGTGTTGATTTGCCTGTTATCGAGCGGGGTTTCTGGCTGAAATGGACCTTTTTGAGGCTGACCTTTATCTTCAGAATAATTGTATGAGCAAGAAGGATCTTTGATTGAGCGCACATTTTTCACACTTAAAGCATGTTTTAGTAACATTTATAACTTGTGCACATGTTCACTTCACTCGCGTACAATTATAATTTCATTTGTTTGCAATAATATGTATTCATGTTTGTTTGAACTTTGAACGCTAATAAATAATGAGCTAGCATGTGCAGAAGCAAAATAGTGGGGTTTAGGGCCTTTATAAATAGATGTTTTCTGGTTGAATTTTACGGAATTTTGTTCCAACTGCTGATAATTTTGATATTTGAACATTGCAGTTTCCTTTGCTTTCTAGAAGCGGGGTAATGGAAAGACTAATTGCAGAATCATCCGAGGGAGAAGAAGAGGGCTGTGTCATCAAGCTACCTGAGATCCCTGGTGGAGCTAAAACATTTGAAATTGTAGCCAAATTCTGCTATGGGGTGAAACTTGAACTCACCTCCTCAAATGTTGTATACCTCCGTTGTGCTGCCGAACATCTTGAAATGACAGAAAACTATGGAGAGGGCAATCTGATTTCACAGACTGAAATTTTCCTCATTCAAGTAGTCCTCCGTAATTGGAAAGACTCTATCAAGGCCCTCCAGACCTGTGATGATATCCTCCCCCAAGCTGAACAACTCAACATCACAAACCGATGCATTGAGTCCTTAGCCGCAAAGGCCAATGCGGACCCAAATCTATTTGGGTGGCCCATCATGGAGCGAAGTGGGCCCATGCAAAGTCCTGGCGGGAGTTTATTATGGAACGGAATAAGCACGGGGGCCCGGGCAAAAAATTCTAGTTCCGATTGGTGGTATGATGATGTGTCGAGTTTGAGTTTGCCTCTTTACAAGAGGTTGATCGCTGCAATGGAATCGCGTGGGGTCAGACAGGAGATTCTCGCGGGGTCCATTATGTATTACAGTAAGAAGTACCTTCCAGGATTGAACCGACGTCAGGGGACTGGCGAGTCGAGTAGTCGTTTGGCACCAGCCCCACCATCCGAAGAGGACCAGAAGCTTTTACTAGAAGAGATTGACCGGTTGCTTCCGATGCAGAAGGGCTTAGTCTCTACTAAATTCCTCTTTGGGTTACTTCGGACGGCCATGATTCTTCGAGCAAGCAACTCTTGCGCGTCAAATTTGGAAAGGAGAATAGGGATGCAGCTCGATCAGGCAACTCTGGAAGATCTCTTGATGCCCAACTTTTCGTACTCCATGGAGACTCTTTACAACGTCGATTGTGTCCAGCGGATTCTCGAGCATTTCTTGTCCATGGATCAACTGACCGGTGGGGCCTCCCCTTGTTCAATTGATGATGGTCGGTTGATAGGGTCGCCTTCTTTGACGCCAATCACAATGGTGGCGAAGCTGATTGATGGGTACCTTGCGGAGGTTGCCCCTGATGTAAATCTAAAGCTCCCCAAGTTTCAGTTACTTGCTGCTGCTGTTCCAGATTATGCGAGGCCCTTGGATGACGGTCTTTATCGTGCAATTGACATTTATCTGAAGGTAATGTTTATTTTTTTTGCTACTTGAGCACAAGAAACTAGGGTAATTATCGGAATCTTCCTGTTGAGTTGTCAGTTCAGTTTTGAAACCGAACCAAAACAGAACAATCCAGTCCCAGCCGAATAAAGCTAAAACCCATAGCCCGTTCAATTGCAGTCGGCTTCATAAATTGTTTTCCCCCTTGTCTTCTGGGGCTGTATTCTATATTTAGAGTAGTATTTCTCACTTTCATATTGTTTATTATGACGTCAATGTCAAACCTTAGATATTCCCTCCTGGCATTCCAATTTATAGTGAATACATCAAACCATCTTGTTCCATTTTTAGGAGGTTTGAGACGATGTCAATAACCAACTGTACCTTCGCTGAAAATCCAAGTTTATGACATGTTTCAGTAATGGATGATTAGCACATTATTAAGTAAGTCTTTGTTTAGTCGTCGTGATTTTTGGGTTAGGTCGACTGATTTGTTTCCATATACTTGGCCTCAGTTTGGTTGTCTTTCTTCAACCTTGGTGACCTTTGTGAATGAAAGCGCAGAAAGATTCGCCTGACAACAGAGTTGTTTGGCTTTTTATTTAGGAAAACTTGGTACTTTTTTACCCCCGGACTTGTACATCTTTATCGCATGTAAGAAGATGCAGCTCCAAAATCACTGCCTTCAGCCTATTTTCCACTGGAATTTTTTCTTTAGTGAACTTTCTTTCCGTGGTGGTGTTGAACGTTTTAAACTTTTAGGAGCTTCTAATCTAGATGCGCCTTGTTAGACTTTATCCCACATTGCCTATCTAAGCCACCCAAGCTTGGTTAATATAATCTAGACAATTTGAAAAAAAACTAGTTTCTTTATTTGGTGTTTTTCATATTGTTCCTCTAGTCTTTTTTTTGCCTTTGCACTATTGCAGTCTGTTTTTTATAAAAGCAACTCAAAATTTTACAATTTGAAAAGAGAGAGAAAAGTTCGCTAAAGACAATTTGAAATCGAATTATGTAGTCTTCAATTTTTTTACCTAACTCACTTATTAAATTTACACCTATCAACCTTTTGTTTCCCGTTCCTTGTGCAGTCACACCCTTGGCTGGCAGAATCTGACAGAGAGCAACTCTGCAGGCTAATAGACTGCCAAAAACTGTCCTTAGAAGCATGCACCCACGCTGCCCAAAACGAGAGGCTCCCCCTCCGAATAATAGTACAAGTCCTCTTCTTCGAGCAGCTCCAACTAAGGACCTCCATTGCTGGATGCTTTTTAGTCTCCGACAATCTCGATGGTTCACGACAGCTGAGGAGCGGCCTCGTGGGGTCAACTGAAGGGGGAGGAGGAGGAGGAGGATGGGTCACAGCGGTGAGGGAGAATCAGGTGTTGAAGGTTGGAATGGATAGCATGAGGATGCGGGTGTCGGAGCTAGAGAAGGAGTGTTCGAACATGAGGCGGGAGATTGAGAAGTTGGGAAAAGGGAAGGTGGGGTCAGGGTCAGGTTCAGGGTCGAGCATCGGCACATGGGAAGGCGTGTCCAAGAAATTTGGGTTTAAGATTAGGTCTCAGATGTGCAGTGCTCAGGAAGGGTCTGTTAGCAACCAGATCAATAATGGAGGACGGGGGAAGAGTGAGAAGGGGAAAGATAAACTTAGAAAGCACAAGAAGATCTAGATGGGTAAATTTATTTTTTATTTTTTATTTTTGTACTTAATTGTTCGGTGTTATTTTTCAAGTTTGCTATTGTTTGTATCTGTACTTCTCCTCTTCTTCTGTTGAAAACTTGAATTTCTCTTTTGTTTCTGGGTCTTATCTGTGCAATGGTCTTTTTTCATCGTTTAAGCCCGTAAATGGAGGTTGTCATAGAATATTATTTGTTCTGTTCAATGTTTTGTATGGTTCTGGTTGGGCCCGGAGAGATAATGGAAAAGTGGTCTGAAAGTTCTCTCTCTCTCTCTCGTCTTCACATATGAATCTGTTGTAAAGAATCTGTGTTAATTTCCTTCTTTGTACGCTTTAACAATGACATTCATAGATTGATTCCTTCTTTTTACATTTCCTATTGATCACAGTAATGGAAATAAAAATAAGTTAATGGAGTAGATAGTCAAACTCGAGAATTGGCAGTCAGATGGCGACAATGAGGTTCATCCATGAGTGCAAATTTGTTCACCCTCATTAGGCGAGGGTGAACAAAATCTTCACCTTGATTGGTTGAAGTGGTGTAGGGTCCACAGAAGCAACATATTTTTTTGGTAAGCATGACATTACTTTATTGCGGGATCCACACCATTTATGGTGGACCCCACATCATTTCAACCAATTACGAGTCATAGAAAGATGCACTCTCGACAAAAACTCCACAGATATTAGCCTTCTTTTATCGACTTCTTTAGAGCATCTCCAACTCAATACCTCAAATAGAGGATCAAAATAATGATTTACATCCGAATTAAAATAAATTTAGAGATTGCTACTATTCAACTCTACTCCAACTACACCTCTTATTCCATCACCATTTCTTCAAAAAAAAATTCATTTTCCCTCAACAAACTTAATAACATGGGTATTAAGTTTGAATTTGCAAACTTAATTGTTTTCTCATAATATATTCATCATGGGTATTGTTTTAAAGCTAATGTTGATAACTTTTTAATAATTATTAATTTTGTATAATATGTATACATTAAAAGTTATGTGCATTTGAAGATTAAAATCTCCATCCTCTCAAATAAAGGATCATCCTCCATCCTCTAAATACAGAAGATCAAAACCCAAGCTCTAGTTGAGGTTGGACCTCCTCCATACTCTGAACGGAGTTTGGGTTGGAGATACTCCTATGTACAAGATAGAATTGGAAATTTATGCTAGTAAAAATATTTCAAGATTGATATTGCATATTGAAAATGCCATTTTAGGTTTATTAAAAAAAACTAGGAAACGTTCTCTAAACTTTTCTTTATTCTCGACTCGTTTTCTCCCTTTGCATGTTTTCCCAACAGTCCAATCCAAACAGTACTGGACATAAAACTAAAAACTACATAGATAAACTTATTTACGGATGTGGTTTGCGCCACTAGCTTTTGTGGATCTCACTGAGCGTACATTGCAGTAATCTGAATCATTCATATTGTACGGTCTGCAAAATAATGTTTCCAAGCAAAAAATCAGCTTGATCGGACATCGATGGGTATGTATGTCAAAAGTTGAATTTTTGTTTAAAAAACGGATGGTTTGGATTACGTCAATAGTTTTTAAGTTAAAATGTCCATGACCATTTTTTTTAAACCAAAATTTAACTTTTGACATACCCATCGATGTCTGATCAAGCTGATTTTTTTCTTGGATATATTATTTTGCAGACTCTACAAGATGAATGGTTCAAATTATTACAATGATCGCACAGTAAAACCTACAATGGGTGACGCAAACCCCGCCATATCCATAAATAAGTTTCTCTCTTTAGAATTTACCTAAAATCGCATTTTCAAAATCCAATTTTTGTCTAAACTCGAGTTTTGAACATGCGAGTTTGAAGTTGATCAAAATCGCGTTTTGGACATGCGATTTTGATCTACCATGCTGCACACAAACGTCCACGTGGACATGAACGAACTTGCGTTTTTAAAATGCGAGATGTGAAATCACATGTCGAAA
Source organism: Gaultheria prostrata (assembly GCA_036023075.1). NCBI lineage: Eukaryota > Viridiplantae > Streptophyta > Magnoliopsida > Ericales > Ericaceae > Gaultheria > Gaultheria prostrata. The sequence goes on from JAXBDA010003634.1 coordinate 14,688, forward strand.
ACGTTTATTTTTTTATAAGTAGTGCTTATATTTATAGATATTTGATAATTTTACATTATTATTCCAATAAAAAAAACCCGAATAACACACCTTGAAGCATTGCCATGTCCAAGGGATTTATGCTTTCCCATTTTATAAAGTTTCAACAACCTATATTCAGAAAGCTCAATAGTCTCCATGGCAGACATATCCCAATCTAATACGGAGTATAGTATTGCAGGATGACTTTTCGTAAGAATGAACGTGGATATGACAAGTGGTGTGAATTGATTAGTTTGTCATAGAATTTTCAAACTATATGTAGCATTACTCTTATTACCACTCTTCAAATATTATCCATAAATAGGTTACATGATATTTAAAATTTACCTTAATTGTCTCCATTCATAACCGTATTTGAAATTTGAAAACAAGATTTTGAAGCCATGATTGGATAATAGATTTCATCAATTATGCAATAAAAATTCTATCCAACGCTAAAACAGTAGTTATAATTTTCAAATTCAAATGACTCTTATTTATCTCTCTTCTCTGTCCAAGGAATCAAATTTGACATAGCATAAAACAATGGATGCTAAAAAGTAGCAATTAGTTTCTTCCCTCTTCTGATTGGTATTTTAGTACATTATTATGATCGTTTTGATTCCTAACTACATATATGTTGGCACTATTTGATTTAAGATATTTGTCACAGTGCTTGAAAGAGTTTTTGCGATTATAATTTGTGAAGTTCTTCCGAAGATATCTCCCTCAATGAGCCGCGCCGGTGTCTCTCTCAATGCCTTACCGTAATTCCCCCAGCTCTGGAACGATTTCTCCGGGAGAAAATCGTCTTTTAGAGACCATGAGCAGCCCCTCTTCCGTATTCCCTCTCCTCCCCCCCCGTAATCCATCCCTACAAAACTCGAATTCGGCTGAATCAACAAACACACAACGCCAAGAATAATCAAGAATAAAAAGAAGAAAAAAAAGTCGGACTATACAGAGTCGATGGATATACTCGTCCAGTTCGCTCTACAATGTAATTTTTAAATTGTTAATATCTTCAATCTACAATATTTTTAAAGATTTTAAAATTTTCATATAACAGAACTAATTGAGATCTATCATATGAAATTCATATTGCACATAAAATTTAAAAATTTCGTATAACAGAACTAATTGAAATCTATCATATGAGATTAATATTGCATATAAAATTCATTATAGATTCAAAGATATTAACAATTTAAAATTGTATTGGAGACCGAATTTGATCAAAATGGGACTGAGGGAATACTAGTCTAGTACCTCTATCCTTCCGAGAATTTGATGATTCAAAGGGCCTCAAATAAATTCCAATTACAACTCAATCATGAATAATGAAATATGCTACCACAGTAAATACTAGTAGCAGCCTATCCATAACTCAAAGACTTTGATACAACGCATGTGCAAGCCCGAACACCAGAGTTATCAAAAAGAAAATCGGCGAAAGGTATAGATATATAGAACTAGTACCTGTCAATACAAAGACTCTTCTTATAGAATATTCACTTCTTTTTTTTTGACCGGTGGAAAAAAAATCCCAAGTCTTTGATAGGCATTGAAAATATTGCTTTCAATGATCAATTCAACCCATTACGCAACGATACCTTAAGAAAGAGACAACTTGTATTGATTCCCTTATATGTCCGTCTCTCTCACACCATTATTAGAAGAATTAATTTAATCGTAGCTAGATTATTTATTTTGGAATGATTTTATTAGATTCAAATCTCCACCTAGAATTCGCAAGAAAATTCAATAAAATTTTTACGCATTTACTATCAAAAAGATATTTTTTAACGGATGAAATAAAACTAAAGAGAAACCATATCCTTAGTAGTATGTACACACACACACACACACACACACACACACAGGATACCTGCAACGGTGTCTCGAGATTATGCTGACCGGAGGGAGCGGTCGGGATTGACTCGCCTGAGAGCAGCGGCGAGGGAGGAAATAAGTTCGTGCAGCAATTAACTACTCCTACTTGAGAGAGAGAGAGAGAGAGAGAGAGAGAGAGAGAATGCTAGGCCTATTTTGGCATAACTAGTAAAGCAAGCTTTTTGCTTTTTTGGGCTTCAAAAAGTGAGGTGTATTGGCCTAAAAAACAGCTTATTTATCTGATTTTGGGTGTACTTGCTACCATACTGCATTTACCAATCTGCCCCTACCTTATATCATAATACCCAATTCCACACTTTTAACGTTTCAGCAAAAAAAATTCCTCCTGGCCAAACCGGAAAGAGGAGATTTCGGGTCAGAAAATGTAGTCACAGAGATCAACGAGAAGAAAATGATGGAATTGAACTTGAATGATGCGGAAAGGAATAAACCAATTGAATTTGAGGCTCAAATAAAAATTCACTTCAATTGATATGGGGAAGGGCATTATGGGAAGTTCACATCTCATATTATAATAAAATTTAAAATTTTACAATAAGCAAAAAAGTAGTCAAAACATTAGACTTTTTGCTTTTGATTTTTTACTTAAAAAATACAAAAAGCAAAAAGCTTGCTTTACCAAAATAGGCTCTAATATCTAGGCAGGGGAATTTTTTGAACTACTGGTGAGATGTTTGGGCAGCAGTGATTTTAGACCTTTTTAGCCACAACTGGTACCGGAATCACTGGAATACTGATCGGGGTACTACTTTTTAGGCGTGTTGTATCTATTTGGAAATAGAGGGTACTTCTTCCGTCCGGATTTATTGCTCCGTTTTGAGGATTTTAATTTTTTTTCCATTACTTTTTTTTCACTATTTTTGTGTATTTTTTCCTTACTTTACTTTTAACTTTTAAAAATGGACAAATATTTTTGAACTTAAAAAAATATGTTTGTGGACTAATAAATCCGGACGAAGGGAGTATTAAAAAGTCAAGGATGGCGCTAATGCCACACTACTTCTTATAATGCCACGACAGGTGAGTTGTCCAGTTTACTTACCCCATGTATCCCACGGTCCCACCAAGCCTCTTTCATCTGCTTTTTGATTCTCTGCTACTTGACGCTTTGTCTTTACATGGAAGCGACCGACCTTTTCAATTAGTCAATCCACTTGCTTCCCTGTTTCCTCCCATCGCTCCACAATAGGGGTGAGCGTCGGGTTATTTCGTGTCATTTTCGTATTATGTATCAGAATCATATTTATAAATTCCTATAATATTTTTCAACTTATCAGATTTTTGTGTCATGTTTCGGATCGTGTCGGGTTTGTGTTGTCTTGTCACGTCAAAAAGTCCTACTTTTAGTTAAAATTTTATTTTTTTACTTGACAGTTCATCAAAATATTTTATTTTTCTTAAAATTACTTATAAAATTATTTATTTTTAGCTCAACTACATAGATTTATTTTATTTTTCGTGTCAGGCATGCCCACCCCTACTCCACAGTCCATACTCTTTTATTTCTCCTCTTTCTTTCATCCCTCACTGCTCACTGAATCCCCTCCTAAACCCCTTCTTCATTCTTTATCATCTCATGGATACCGTCAAATAAAACCGGCGATGATAAAATCATGCACAGAAAGTAGAGATTAGGTTTTGGATCTGTGAATTTTCTCAGTGATATCATGCCATTGTTTCCTCGATCTTGTAGCCGCTCGCGTCGAAGTGTCCGATAAGATTACGCTTTGTTGAGATTAGAGAAATGGAGGGAGAAGGAGTGCAAATTTGTTCACCCTCACCTAATGAGATTGAACAAAACCTTCACCCTGATTGGTTGAAATTGTGTAGGGTCCACAGAATCAATACACTTTTTGGTAAGCATGACATTACTTTGTGATGGGATCCACACCATTTGTGGTGGACCCCATACCATTTCAACCAATTAGAGTGAGAGTTTTGTTCACCCTCGTTAGGTGAGGGTGAACAAATTTGAACTCAGAGAGAAGTGGTGAACATGGTTGATCAAAAAAAAAAAAAGGGTGGTAAACATGGAGAATTCTACAACGTGGGGCATTTATGTCAAATAAAGAAAAAAGTCGTGTCATTATAAGAAGTTGTCGTGGCATTAGCGCCACCCAAAGTCAAAGGTTCCGTGAATTGCACGTGTTTACTTTTTCACAATTTTTTCTGACATTATAATATGTTTTGGCACACGAGTTGGCATTCCACGTTTAGTTAATAGAAGAATCAAAACACTGGGCTATTAACTATTCTATGAAAGTAGCCCATGTTGAAGAGAGAGCCAATGAGGCACACTGTTTATTTTGGCATTATAAGTTATACCCATACTATTTATTTTTAATTTCCCGTGCATTGCACGGGTTTTACGCGAGTAGGTGTACAATCAGCAATGTCAGAATCAATTGGGTCAAAGACGTGCGGCTGTATTTTGAATAAAATACTTCCTCCGGCCCCCTTTTAATTAATGTCCCATTTTGTAAACTAAATCTTATATTCGTTACAATATAATATTATGAGAGAGTTAATTAGACATCATCTATCGATAATATTCTTATTATTAACGAAATAATAGACTGAGAAGAGAAAGTAATGGTCTATTATTTACGAATTACGTGAAGAAGTCAAATTTGGAATAACCATGATATATTTACTATTGTACATCAAGAATAATTAAACAGAGTTTAAATAGAATCACTGGTATTGTTACTATTGTACATCAAGAATAATGATATTAAATACAGAATCACTGGTTATGTGACTTCATACCAACCACTAAATCTTAAGTGCTCAAAATTAACCTTAAATTTGGGAAATAAGCATAATTTGGAAATAAATATAATTTTTTATACACACTAAAGGTGCAACTCACAATTAGATAAACATAGAAGGAAACCAATTTCAATTAGAAAAATAAATCACGTTGACACGAATATAGAACGTTAAGGACCAAAGCAAAATAATTAAAAAATGTATGGACAAATTAAAATCTAATCATCATTATAATGACTAAAATAAACATTAATTTTGTTACAGGTCACGCGAAATACTCTCACCAGTGTAATCCAGCTGGACCGATTTATTTAGGGCTGCAAACGAGCCGAATTGAGCCGAAATTTAGAATGTTCAAGTTCGTTCGTTAAGGTATTAAACGAACTTGAGCCGAGCTCAAACTCACTAAAAATTTGACGAGGCGATCTCGAGCCGAGCTTGCCTAGGTTTGATTCGAACTCGAACATGTTCACGAGCCTTAACGAGACAAAAATACTATATATTTATGCTCTCATACAAGTCTAAAATTGTAAATAAAGTTTTTATTTTGCACATAAATAAGCTCATACATATATAAAATTATGAAAATATATCAAAATTTTAAATTTGTAGTACTTTTAAAAGTTTTATATTTACATAAGATATAAAATTTTCATTATGAACATGTAAAAGTTCTTATATGTTCAAGGTCATATGTGAAATTTTTATGAAATATATGTATACTCTAGGTTCGCGAGCCCAACCGAGCCGAATATCGTCGAGTTCAAGTTCGGCTCGTTTATGGACCGAGCCTAAAATTGGGGTCCAGGTCCGGCTCGTTTAGTAGACGAGTCGAACTCGAACGAGCCCTTACCAATTCGAGCCTCGAATAATTCGCGAACGGCTCGGTTCATTTGCAACCCTCCATTTATTCAAAGTTTCCAATTTAGAAAATACAATGGTTTAACGCGCACAAAGGAAGCCCACAATGTAAACTTGCCGATTTGTAGGAAATTTGAATATCCGGCGCCATTGAATCTCCAGCTGTATTTACTATTTATATGTAACTCCCTCCCTAATTTAAGTGAGATCCTGCGTATCTGGATCACACAAAAATGTGAGATTCACTCCAAAGTGTATAGACATTATTGCGTGGTCCATGCTTAATCATAGTAGTAGGATACAAAGTTCCAGAAAATAAGCATGTTACCTTATAAAACACTTCCAAAAATTTGTGCATAGCAATCAACTTTTCCCATTCATCTTCAGTGAGCTTCAGAGTAAAATTAGAGTCTCGCCTCCCCATATGTAAAAATACGCTTTTGTAGTAAATGGCAGACTCAATCACGAGATATGTAGCATTCCACCTAGTTGGACAATCAGTACACAACTTTTTCCGATTATCCAAATTGAAACCTTGAGCGATGTTCTTAAAGTTCTTTTTCCTCATGGAGGATTGTTTCACATACTTGATAGCAAGACGAAGTTTCAAGATGACATCATGAACGAGTTTCATACCAGCTTGCACAATTAAGTTCAAAATGTGAGCACAAGATCTAACTTGGGAAAATGAGCCACTACATGGAAGAAAACCTTTTGCGCTAAGACGTGCATTAATATTGTTTGCCACAACATCATTGACACTGGCATTGTCTAATGTGATGCTAAATATTTTGTGCTCAATATTCCAATGAACAATACACGAAACTATTATGTTACCTAGGGATAATCCATCATATGGAGGTGGGAGAAGTTGGAAACTTATAATTCGCTTTTGTAGCTTCCACCCCTCATCAATAAAATGCGCCGTCACACATACATAGGGATCTTCAACAACAAGATTGCCATGTATCCGAAGTCAAACAAATTCGACCCGGTGCCATTGCCAACAATTCTCGCATATTCTCCTTCTCCTTTGAGTACATTGACATCACATCCCTTTTTATGGTCATTCGACCAATCATTTTGAATTGGGGACATGCAACAACCATCACACGCCGAAAACCTATATCTTCAGTAGTTGTAAATGGTCGTTCATCGAAAACAACCATTAAACCAATTTCCCTACGAACTGCATCTTGGTCAAACTTATAGTTTTTTAGTGTGGAAGTGCAATCGCGCGACGTTTCATTTGTAAACATAAATTGCCTAATATCAGAATTGACACACTTACGGCAAATGGGAATATGGCGCAAAAGATGCGAGGTTCCATTTGAAGAGGCACCAGAAAGAATATCCTTACAATGCAATCACTGGGCCTTAATTTGAGTTTTGTCATGGATATCGATCTTGTCAAAGTGTTTCCACACTCTGGATCGTAATTTTCCGTTGCGTTTGGCAATTGGGCTGCCATTTTGTTCATTGTCTCCGTCCACATCTGTTATTATAGGCGTACTCTCAGTATTTCCTTCACTTGCCATAGAGGTTTTGCATTGGAAACATGAAAAACTTATATTAATCAACCAATGTTTTTTATTTTTTATCCGTAACCAATATTAAAATATGAAATAAGCTTTCCTTCTAAAAGAGAGGTGAAGCAAACAAACGTGTATATATATATGTAATGATAGTTCAGGAATCTAGAAAAAGTAAATTAAGTTGCTAGAGTAGAAAATGGGACCAAGGAAGACCACCAAGCCACGAATCAAAAGATTAAAGGAGATGCTAACAAGAAGAATGATTACAAACTATTGAAAGAAGACAAAGATGATCAGTGATAAGAGATTTGCATGAGATCTAACTGAACAGGTGGCGATGAGATGCGCCTCTTTTTTGACTTCATCGAGATATTCTCACCTTGTTTGGATGAGAGTGCAAATTTGTTCACCCTCACCTAATAAGGGTTAACAAAACCCTCACCCTGATTGGTTGAAATGGTATGGGGGTGAACAAAACCCTCACCTAATGAGGGTGATAAGTTTGTAATCATTCTTCTTGTTAACATCTCCTTTAATCTTTTGAGAACCGGTTTTGAAAACCCCTCTTGAAAACCCAAAACCCGGTGATTTTTAAAAGTGTGCATCAGTGTGTTTTTCTGACTTGTTTGGTGGTTTTTGAGAACCGGTCTTGAAAACCCCTTTTGAAACCGAACAAGGGAGGGTTTTGAAAACCCGGTTTGGAAACCCCAAACGAACAAGCCGTCTAATTTTTTACCCTAAACAGCTGGGAGCGATAACATTTATATATGTAGTGTTAAAATAATCGAGTCGGGCCGGGCTGGGGGCCTCAAAGTAATTTTCGAAACCCAGCCCATTAGTAAATGGGCTTAAAAACTCAATCCAGCTCGATTCTATGAGCCTAAATATTTATCACAAGCCTTAAAAACAATGGACTGGGTTGGGCGAGGTATCGGGCCGGTGTGCACCCCTAGTTATGTGACTTCATTCCAACCACTTAAGAAAATCTTAACTGCTCAAAATTAACCTTAAATTTGGGAAATAAGCATAATTTGGTAATAATTTTTTTTTATAAACACTAAAGGTGTAACTCACGATTAGATAAACATAGAAGGTAACCAATTTCAATTAGAAAAATAAATCACGTTGACACGAATATAGAACGTTAAGGACCGAAGCAAAATAATTAAAAAATGTATGGACAAATCGGAAATCTAATCATCATTATAATGACTAAAATAGTCAGCATTAATTTTTTAACAGGTCACGCGAAATACTCTCACCAGTGTAATCCAGCTGGACCGATTTATTCAAAGTTTCCAATTAAAAAAATACTCTGGTTTAACGCACACCGAAGGAAGCCCGCAATGTGAACATGCCGATTTGTAGGAAACTGAATATCCGGCGCCGTTTGAATCTCCAGCTGTATTTACATACACGTACTCCCTAATTTAAGTGAGATTCTGTTAGTATTTGATTAGAGGCACTAATCTGGATCAAACGAAATATGTGAGATTCACTCCAAAAGTGAATAGACATTATTGTGTGGTCCAAGTTCATGCTCAATCATAGTTCCATTCCACTCAAGGTTTTAGGTTCAATTTTTCACTTGATAGCAAAACTCTTGGGCTATTAGGAGTCATGCTCGGTCGGTACTTTCAGGTTTCAAAATTAATTAAAATATGCGCAAACTAAATTGGATATTTGATTATATATATACTCCTTCCGTCCCCGTTTTATAGTCCCAGTTTACACTCTTTACTGTCCCAAAAAAATTGTTCCATTTCAAAACTAAATGGAAATAGGTAATGAATTCTCTCTTTTACCCCTCATTTTGAAATTAGTACTACTAAAAATGTAAGAAAATGTAATGATTGAAGGGTAAAATGAGAAAAATAAATTTTAAAAAATACAATGATTGTGTTCTCTTATTTAGTTGGAATCTCCAAATGGAATTATAAAATAGGAACAGAAGGAGTACATATATATATAAATATATATGAAGGGCCATTCTCAACCGTGTCCGGATACATTAAAAAAATACTCCATCAGTATTCCAATGATTCCGGTAACAGTTGAGACTAAAAAGTCTAAAATCACTGCTGCCCAAACATCTCAACAGTGGTTCAAAAATTCCCCTGCCTATATATTAGGCTATTAGCATTCTCTCTCTCTCTCTCTCTCTCTCTCAAGTAGGAGTAGTTAATTGCTGCAGCAACTTATTTCCCGCGTCAACGCCCTCCTCAGATCCGCACGCCATTACTTCTTCCTCCCTCGCCGCCGCTCTCAGGCGAGTCAATCCCGATCGCTCCCTCCGGTCAGCATAATCTCGAGACACCGTTGCAGGTATCCCCTCTCTCTCTCTCTCTCTCTCTCTACACATACTACTAAGGATATGGTTTCTCTTCAGTTTTATTTCATCCGTTAAAAAATATCTTTTGATAAATGCGTAAAAACGTCTTTATTGAATTTTCTTTCGAATTCTAGGTGGAGATCTGAATCTAATAAAATCATTCCAAAATAAAGGGACTAAATTAATTCTTCTAATAATGGTGTGAGAGAGACGGGACATATTACAAGTTGTCTCTTTCTTAAGGTATGGTTGCGTAACGGGTTGAATTTATCATTGAAAAGCAATATTTCAATGCCTATCAAAGACTTGGGATTTTTTTCACCAGTTATAAAATAAAAAATAAACAAAAAGGGTGGATATTCTATAAAAAGAGTCTTGGTATTGACAGCTACTAGTTCCATATTTCCATAACTTCAGCCTGATTTTCATTTTGATAACTCTAATGTTCGGGTCTGCATATGCGTTCAGAGTCGCTGCTATTAGTATTTACTGTCGTAGCATATTTCATTATATTCATGATTGAGTTGTAATTTGAATTTATTTGAAGCCCTTTCAATCATCAAATTCTTCAAAGGATAGGGTTACTTAGACTAGTATATCCATGGACTCTATAAAACCTCTAGTATTATATTGAAAAACTTCAATGAATCATACAGGCTCATTCCCTGCAAAGTATTTTGGTAAAATAAAATTCACTTATGTAATAAAATTTCTGACTCCGTCCCTCTATATAGAACCACGTAAAAAAATGTCCGAGTTCCTTTTTTGATTCGCCCCTGTGTTGATTCAGCCGAATTCGGGTTTTGTAGGGATGGATTACGGGGGAGGAGAGGGAATACGGAAGAGGGGCTGCTCATGCTCTCTAAAAGACGATTTTCTCCCGGAGAAATCGTTCCAGAGCTGGGGGAATTACGGTAGGGCATTGAGGGAGACACCGGCGCGGCTCAGGGACCGAGTGATGACCCGGTCACTCGACTCGGCTGAGTTGGAAGCGAAGGCTCGGAGTAACAACCAGATGAAGAAGACCCTGACTTGGTGGGACCTGATGTGGTTCGGAATGGGTGCGGTTATAGGCGCCGGAATATTCGTTTTGACCGGACTCGAGGCCAAAGAACACGCCGGCCCTGCTGTCGTACTCTCCTATGTCGTCTCTGGTGTCTCCGCCCTGCTTTCCGTCTTTTGTTATACTGAGTTCGCTGTCGAGATTCCTGTTGCAGGTATGACCATGAGCTCAGCTACCACTTCTTTTTTTTTTTTTTTTTTTTTAATCCGAATTTTGGGTGAAAATTTAGATTAAAAGCTTTAGTGTTTGGGTATATCTTCTTTAATGCTATACCAAATTTATTTATTTTTATCCAAATGTAGTACTATATGTTTTAGAGTTTTCATCCAAAATTTGAGTCAAAATAGCATACTTGTACCTAATGGGAAAGTGAAATTAGAGATATTGGATAAGAAAAATGGTACCTCCACTCAGAATGGGTAGGGAAAGGATATTACATTGGAGACGAAGTTTTGACTATTTTTATTTAATTTTTGAGTTTGGTTTTTAAAAAAGGGAGTTAAGTATTGAAGATGCTTTTAACAATTCATACATATATATGCTTTGGCAAAATAATCCGCATCGAATAATTTTTTTTGTCCTTATTCAAGTTTTTTTTGTATCTTGGCATCGATTTTTGTTGGATTATTAGTTCGTCTGGATGAGAAAAATCTAAAAAGTAAAATTTATTATCAAAATTTTTTAAAAGTACAGATAAAAACAATTCAAAATTTTGTGAATTATTGGATTTTTTTATCTTTGTTCACAAAATTTTTAATTTGATTAATAATTTTTACTTTTTAGATTTCTCTTGTCACGACGAATCAATGATCCATAAAAAAATCGACGCGGAACTAACGAATTCAAATAAAGGTTAAATAATGATAAAAAAATCTCATTTTTTTATTTTGCGAAAGACCGTACGCCGTTGACCGAATGGAGTACTGATTAGTTTCCCAGCCAACTGGCATTGAGTGTGTGTGTGAACCAACTGGTATCTTTTAGTCTGCCTAATTTTTTTTCTAATCCCTCCGTCCCCCCCAAAAAAAAAAAAAAAAACCCTTTTGAGACTCTGTGTCATTTTTAACGGCTTATATTTTTTAACGTGAACTTTAAAAAATATGAATTATGAATTTTGTTTTATAGATCTTAATTAATTCTATTATATAAAATTTTCAAAATCATAAAAACTACTATAGATTGGAAAATATAAGTCCTTGAAAATGGCACGCAGTTCTAAAATAGACTTTTATTTTGGAACGGAAGGAGTATGTATTTCTCCTCTCCAAGGAAGGTCGGCATGAGAAAAAGTAACCCTTTAACAATGGCGAAACCAGGATTTTGATTCGGGAGATTTGCTAGGATTTTAATTTGAGAGAGACCGACTTGAAAGACATATTTTTATCTTAAACGTATAATAATTATATAGAACTTTTTATTTTTTAACATAACAAATTTGTACATTAAAATCTAGCCTGATATATTAAGTACTCCTATATGAATAGTTCTGTTTTACTCATAAGTATTTCTTTAGATTACTACTAAAACACTTTCATGTTTTTCAATTGGCCAAACAACAAAATCCAATCTACTCACAGACCTTTGGAGTCAAACATCCAATAATGTGAAGACATGACATTCAGAGCAAAATAATTACTCCAATACGATCTAAGTTTCAATCTACCATTGAGTATTGACAAATTGAGGGACATAATTCGGTCTTGTTCGTTTTGGATTTTGAGATCGTTTTTTTTAATTATTAACTCATTCATTACTCATATTTCTTTCCAATTATTATTCTTATTTCTCCTTCCAATCATTATCCAAAACCCAAACCAAACGCAACCTTCTTTCATCGCGAAAACGTTCCAGATCCAAATGTCAAACTCATCAATATGTGTGGCCTTATTGACGTTTTCTTTTCAGAGATGCTAGAAATACTATAATGATTTGGACACAACATTGAACACAACCCCTCACATGCACGTGAGTCTCATCTTATAAATATGTGTAGGATCTCCATGTATGTGAGGAGTTGTGTTCCGTATTGTGTCTGGATAATTGTGATGTTATCATTTTTGTTTTCTTTACGTTAGGTATTTGGTCACCTGAGTGCAACTTTATTCAACAAAACTCTCATCCTGATTGGTTGAAATGGTGTGGAGTCCACCACAAATGATTCAGATCTTTTGTGATGTCATGTTTACCAAAAAGTATATTGATTTCTAGCCAACACATTAACAACAAGAATTTAAAAAGCAAAGCTCAGAAATCTAAAAGACTTAAATGTCTAGAGTACCCAATATAAAATACAATATCTAGGTGCTCTTAACAAACCAAACGAGAGACCTAGAGAGCCGAGAGATTATTTCTGAATGCAACCCTGTTTTTCCAAAAGTCTAAGAACACAACTCCAGATACAAATGTAATCAGAAACGTTCGATTTATGTGAGCCCATATGCATTGGACGGCTCCAGACACAGTTATATCAGAAATTGTGTTTTAAAATTATGTTCCTAACATTGCTCTTTTTTACTATTTAGTAGGGGCCACAATGTATAGACTCAATGGGAAAGTCTACGTACCCATAAAAAATACACAGAATTTATCCAGAAAATGAAAATCAGCTCTCTAAGTGAATCTGAACCCTTAATTTTCAAAATCTATGTAAATTCCATATATTTTTTCTGGATACGCAATAGCACTGTTGCCTTTATTTATACGGATGTTAAAAAGAAGCAAAAATATTCTTGATTGACGGGACTAGTTTGCACATGTACTCCACATATTCAGCTTTTGACTTAAGGACTTCTCTTGATTTTAAAAAGAGTTTTGGGTTTGTTGTTACGTAATGGACTACAAGTGGTCCGGAACGAAGCTTTCATACTAGTAGTATTTTGTTTGGACTCATGCTACTCTCTCTTTCTTTCTTTCTTTTTTAGAAAGTTGACTAATAAGTTTCTTTGTTTGTAAGTATCTCCAACCCAAGTCTTCAATTCGAACTCAAAATACGTATTACTTCCTCCGTCCCAAAAATTTTATCCGGTCCGCAAAACAAGGACCTAAAAATAATAAGTTTTTGAAAAGAAAATTTTCTAATTTTTTTCATAAATTAAAAGTACTCGTCGATATCTGGTAGTAACTTGTTAAAAAAAATTGAATTTTTCTTGAAATTTTTTGTGTTATTTTCAAGTTCTCGTTTTGCGGACCGGACAAAATTTTTGAGACGGAGTGAGTAATTTTTATTTGAAAAAGTAAGTATGAAGAATGTAATTATTTATATTAACTCCAACACAGTTTTTATGTCCATCTCTACTTTTTAAAATCACATTCATTTATCTTGATAACTCAATTTTTCCTCAAAAATTTAAACTTAATATTTAAAATGTTACCAGAGTAATTAATGAGTGGTCATATTCCAAAGGTCTCATGAATAGATTTTCACCCCTATTAATCTTATAAAAAATTGAATGATTTGTAATAGAAGTTGTAACATTTTAACGTGTAGAAGTAAAATGAAGAATGTTCTTCATTTTTGAAGTGATTATCTATATATGAAGAATTAAAAAAAAAAATTAATTTGAAGGGGTAAACTGAAGTATGGTTGGAGTGCATTCATTTTTTAAAATGAAAAAATGAAGGTACAGAGGCGCCGACCGTCCCAATTCTTGAAGCCATTAGGTGTTATGCTCGGTCGTTAAAATACAATTGCGTCTGAAACTATCCAATGCCTGGATTCACATGCATTGAAGGATTCTGAACACAATTGTATCGGAGTTAATGTTTTAAAGGTGATAAATTTAAGACCAAAATTGTGTAACTCAACCAATCTGTAGAACAGTGTTCGTAATAAGTTGTTAAAGAGTGTAAGATTGTCTAGTAAAATTAGTTGTTAATTAAGAGTGACTTTTTAGACTATAATTCTTTATCAATGAGCTACGTACAAAATTCGCTAAGAAAAGCTTACTGATCTAATCTTCAAATAAAAAAACATCTGTGAAACTTTTCGCAGGTGGTTCATTCGCGTACCTCAGAGTGGAACTCGGGGAATTCGTGGCATTCATAGGCGCCGGAAACATCCTCCTCGAGTATGTAATCGGTGGTGCCGCCGTGGCGCGGTCATGGACCTCATACTTCGCCACCCTCTGCAACCACCAACCCGAGGACTTCCGTATCACGGCCCACAGTCTCGCTAGCGATTACAACCAACTCGACCCGATTGCCGTCGGCGTTATCATCATTATCTGCATTATCGCCGTCACCAGCATGAAAGGTATGTGATTTAAAAAATACAGTAATCTTGTCGATTATCATGAAAAAAATTTCAATCCGGAGCGGGTACGTACCACGCAGTATCCGCTCACGCACATCCGGCCGTTCAAAAATACAACGGACTGTCCGAATTCAAAGTGCTGGATGGATTTTTCAAAAATGAATATTGTATTTCAATCTCGGCCATCCGTTGTATTTTTGAACGGACGGATGTGTGTGAGCGGGCACCACGTCACCCGTGCCCACCCGGCACTGAAAACTTCCTCGTCCATGAGGATACAAAATGTCAGAGACAATGTATTGTTCAGTGTTCTAAAAGTCGTGTGTCTAGGAGCTAGGCAAGGGTCCGGCGCCTGGATTAAGGCGCCCGTCTAGTTCCCCGTATATAAGGAGTCCTCCTCCTCCCGACTAGCGCTTAGCAACTTTTAGAACACTGCTATTGTTTTGCAATGTGATATTTTGTACACTTGTCTGTGACTTTCTTCAAATTTAAGGGTGCTCGTGATTTTTACAAACAATGAGGTAGGTAGGAATTTTTACGATATTTGGTTTTCTATGCTAACTTGTCAAATATATCCTGAAACAAAAGCTTCGTCACGCCTCAACTACGTGGCCTCGATCGTACACATCATTGTGATCCTGTTCATAATCATCGCGGGCCTCATCAAGGCCGACACCAAGAACTACAAGGATTTCGACCCATTTGGGCCTCGAGGGATCTTCCAGGCATCGGCCGTGTTGTTCTTCGCTTATGTGGGTTTTGACGCGGTGTCCACCATGGCGGAGGAGACAAAAGACCCGGCAAGGGATATCCCGATCGGGCTTGTCGGGTCCATGGTGGTCACTACCACCTTGTACTGTTTGTTGGCTGTCACTCTTTGCTTGATGCAGCCCTACCAGAATATTGATGCCGATGCGCCATTCTCGGTTGCTTTCCAAGCTGTTGGGTGGGGTTGGGCTAAGTACATTGTTGCCGCCGGAGCACTCAAAGGTACATTGTTGCATTTACTTAGTACGGAGTAATTGTTTTCTCAATTTTGCACATACAACTCTTTGCATATATACTCTCATGTACTCGAGAAGTTTTTCGGTGCTGAGTGGGCACCACTCGCCTGGGCCGTCCATTCATGTTTTGGACTGTTCAGATCTGTTGGGATAAATTTATCCCTCAAAATTACAAAAATGCCACTGAACAACCTAACAAATCTAGGCCCTCCAAAATATGGATGGACAGTCCGGATGTGCCAACGGACACTACGTGGCACTACCACCAGGTGCCTGCTCGGCATACAAAAATTTTCCCATGTACTCTAGTAGTCACCAAATTAAATCTTAAGATTTTTTAGGAGAAGTATCAGTACTGTATCTTCCATTCGATCTTCTTTTGTACTTCTACATCCATTCAATTGCTCACAAGATACCACTTTTCTAACTAATTTTCGTGATTGAATTCCCAAACAGGTATGACATCAGTCCTCCTAGTGGGCGCAGTGGGCCAAGCCCGGTACCTAACCCACATAGCCCGAACCCACATGATGCCACCATGGTTCGCTCAAGTCAACGCCAAAACAGGCACCCCGGTAAACGCCACCGTCACCATGATGGCAGCCACTGCCGTCATTGCGTTCTTCACTAACCTCAGCATCCTCTCCAACCTCCTATCCATCTCCACCCTCTTCATCTTCATGCTCGTCGCCCTTGCCCTCCTCGTCCGCCGTTACTATGTGACCGGCGTCACCACCGCTGCCAACCGGGACAAGCTAGTTGTCTTCCTGCTCCTCATCCTTGGATCCTCCATCGCCACATCCGCCTACTGGGGCCTCAGCACGAATGGTTGGGTGGGATACTGCATCACGGCTCCTATCTGGCTTTTCGCCACGATAGGGTTGTGGGCTTTCGTTCCCCATGCAAGGGAGGCCAAGCTGTGGGGTGTTCCCTTGGTGCCATGGCTACCTTCGGCATCCATCGCGATCAATATATTTCTGTTGGGATCGATCGACAGTAAGTCGTTCATTAGGTTTGGGGTTTGGACCGGGTTTTTATTGTTGTACTATTTCTTCTTCGGATTGCATGCTTCGTATGATACAGCGAAGGAATACGAGGGGGAGCTTAGGAAGGTGGAGCAAGGTGTCGAGAATGGGTACGGATACGGTGATAGGGATGTAGGTAGTGGGAATTCTCTTGCTAAGCCGCCCTACTAGAACTCAAGTTCGAGAGCAGGTTACGTAGTCCGTGTGGTGAATTTGTTTGTGTTCAAATATGTTTGCCGTGTCTTTTCGTATTTGTTCGTGTGTTCTGAAATCTCCTACTACAAAAGTGTTGGTGTAGGAAGTCAGGCAAAGTGCCATGGTGGTGTAAATAGTTGATATTCTAAAACCCCATAATAACATGCATTTTTTTTTATAACCGGATGTCCGGACCACCTTGCGTGACAATAACATGCAGTTGATGAGATGAATGTGCTTGTCATCCAATATCTCTTTTGTATATTTGTCTTATGATATTCATTGTTTTCTGAAGGGAAAAAAGAAAAGAAAAGAAAACAGTGTAAATTAATGTAGAAATGAAACTTGATCAGTCATCCATTTGATAATTCAAAAGGGGGCCGATACCTATATTCTTGGAAAATTGAGTTGGTGCATGTGCTTGAAAATGAGGAGGTTGGGACAAGATTTTCTACAAGGCATTTAATTATTTGTCAGGTAAATTAGCCAATAAAGAGAATTTATAAATTAAGTGTGGGTTTGCTCTAAATTCGTGTCTGCAAATCTCTTGAGTGTGTAGCGTTTTTCTCGTAGGAGGTATCTCAAAAAGAAATCTGTCATAGACAGAGTAGTGCAGCTCTCTGGTTTATTTTGCCCAGAATTAAATTCCATCAAATCAATTTTTTAATTGTATATTCTCAATCTTATCACAGAGATGGTCAAAATACCACCAATCACGAGTCGGACACTGTAGCTTCCTCACTCACGGCATGCATATTGGACAAGTTTTAGCTAGTAGTTGTGGGAAGAAATAATCTTGAGGAGAAATAATCTTTATATAGTTCTTTTTTTTCATCAAAAAAAAAAAAAAAAAATCTTGAGGAGAAGATCGATCCACTTGAGTGATGAACTTGTTGATGTATTAACTTTAGCCTTTATTACTGCTGTTGAATTCTCATGTTATACTAGTCAAATAAGAGTTAGAAGGGTAAGGAATTATCTATTGAGTATCAACCAATTATGGTGCTATGTGGTCCTGGCGTATCATGCCAGGCATCGAGGAAGGCGGAGAAGAACAATACCCTCAACCCAGAGGATCAGTACGAGCCTGAGGATGTTCGAGTTAAGGGAGAATTTGTTGAGTTGTGGATGTTATCTAGGGCTGCACAGAAAAACCGTTGAACCGTGAATTCGGTCTGGACCGAACCGATCCGCACGTTTTGGATTTTAACCGTGGATTAATGGACCGGACACGGATTCAAAAAATAATAAACCGTGACTCGCGATCCGGACACGGATTTTGAAAAAATAAATATATAGGTATAGAGAAATAATTTTACCATTTTTAGAAATATTGTCAATTTAATATAGGCTATACTGTTAATAGGCCTTGGATTTGGCATCACTTTATGCTCCATCTAAAGCCTCCTTTCTGATTTCTATTGCTGTTTGCCTTTAGCATTGGATGTTGTTCCATCATATGCTTGTTACTCTTGCTGAGGATTGCATTTGGTTGAGGATCATGAGCAGCAGCACATAGCTATTTTTCCTACTCAACAGTGCCTAATTTTATTTTAGCTAGACAGATTTTCTTTCAAAACTACACCAACTTCTCTATTTTACATATAACCTCTTAAAATATTAGTTTCCCCAACGTCTTTTTTTCTCTTTTCGTCTGTAGCTTAAGGTCCATATGCACACCAGAGTTTACTTTTTCAAAAATGTAACAGTGATGTTCCAAACACAAAGAAAGTAACGGTAACATTTCTTTCAACTATAAAATGGGGCTTTTGCTACTTCAAAGCAAATTTGAACACCTGCAATTCAATAGCTGCTCTGTTTTT
>JAXBDA010003635.1:0-33473 GCA_036023075.1 Gaultheria prostrata
AAATCATGGATCCGCATCCGCATCATAGAACCAAGAGATGTAATCCATACCCACAAAATTCTCCCCAAGGCAGAACTATATAAGCAAATTTTACAAAGGGAGATGAGGATTAACAAGGAAATGAGTACGGATTGAAATTAGAAAAAATTGGAATTGGAATGAAATTATATACAATCAGAAAAAGAAGGAAAAAAAAAACAGACGAGATAGCTTCGAAAAGTAAAAATGAACTTTTCTGAACTCGAAAAAACTCGAACTATTTCTCCTTTGTGCTATTCTACCTGTTGGTACAAGTGGAACGTGTCGGGGTGGCGTCGCTGATTGGCTTGCGACAGTTTAATCGTTGCCATGAGGGAGTTCGACACGGGAGGATCATCGACACCCTTCGTCGTCGGGAGGCAGTAGAGGGAGACGCCGACGGAGAGCCTTAATTCTTGGAATAGAGACGAAGACGAGTCCCAATCGGAAAGTCGATCGGTGAAGTTGGATCGCAACGGTTGAAGAATTGCGTCCCAGATCTTTATGAAGAATTGGGACGTCAATTTTTTACCCACCGGGTGAAGATTTCGTCCACCATTGCTGCTAGCTTGGTTTCTCTAGTCTAGGTTTTAAAAGGAAGAAGATAACTGTTGGCGTAATTTGGGGGATTGGGATTTATCCCCAATCCTAAAGTTATAGGGATGGTCCTCCGTAATTGCAGTCCAGGACCTCCGAACTTTGAAATTAGTCCACTTTCTACTACCTTAAATAAGCAACTTTTAATTTAGTCCTCAATCCCCTAATATGTTACATATTATATATTTATATATATATATATATGAAGGGCATTTTAGGATTTATTTGAATCTCGGGATGGAAACATAACTCCTAAAAATGCTGGGGATGATTTTCTAATTTCAAGTGAATTAGAGGATGATTATTTAAGTGTCCCTCCGTTTATACCAAAGAAAAGAAAGGAAAAGAAAAGGAAAATAAAAAAAAATTCCTTTGTTTGGGTTGAGAGGAAAAGGAGAGGAAAATTAACTTAACTACACTAATTTAACTAAAAAATTTCCTTTTAACTTTCCTCAAGCTTTTCCTTCTTTTAGTGGCATCACCCAAGGAAACTAAAAAAAATAAAAAATCCAAAATAGAAAACGTGCCTAATATACACATTTCCTTCTTTTAGCACGTAATTGCTAATCGATTTCGTTGCCTTTCGTTATTAGCACGTAAACTTTTCTCTGTTAAGCAACTTGAAATCCACATATTGATGTCAATCCTTTTGAGGATGCTGTTGGTAGATTGAGTGGATATGCTCATAATCCGAATGTAAATCATTGGAATGCAATATCTAGATTATTGAGATACTTGAAATGCACTATCAATTATGGTCTTAACTTTTTTTAGTTATCCTTGTGTGCTCGAAGGTTATTGTGATGCTAGGCCCTATTCCACTAACTGAAAAAGTTAAAAGCTAGTTTATTGCACTTTTCGAGATAGGTCATCCCCTCACAACATATCACATAAAAAATCACAAAAAGCCAACGTATTTTTCGAGCTCTTACATAAAAAATCCAAAAAGCCATGTTAGTGGCACACCCCCTTAGGCCCTGTTTGGCGACCGGATTTGCACCCGGATTTGCCTCACACCCAGAGTTGTAGTCCAGGTCCCACCATAAGCCGACGTTTGGCACGCCATTTTCGACGCTCGGATTTGCCAAAAAAAAAAAAAATCACTGTTGGGATTACAAATCCGGGAGCACCCGGATTAGCTAACGATAGCCTCCCCCCTGTCGTTAGCAAATCAGGGTGGATTGAGGGTTTTTTGACCAAAATACCCCTTCAAATCCGGGTGATTTGTGGGGTTTTGAACCAAAAAAAGAAGAAATTATTGTTGCCGGAGCAACCATCTTCGTCGGAGCAACCCGTTCATCCCAAGCCGTCGCCGGAGTTGACCTAAAAATGGGGTGGTTTTTCTTTGATCTGATCGGATTGAAATGGGGTAGAAGATGACACTGTTGTATGTGTGTATATATATATATATCGGGGCCGTTCCGTGAACACAATGAATAACACAATATTTGACACAACAATAAACAGAGCCCCACGCTAACAATCAGAGTTGTTCAAGTTGTTTAAAACATGTTTGTAAGAGTTCCTGTAAAAAATCAACTCATTTGGATATCGGTAAAAGTTTGATAAGTTCATTCAAATTTATCCTGTAAAATATGACAGGAATCAACTGAATGAACCGATCAAGGTCATACTGATATTCAAATGAGTTGATTTTTTACAGGCAATCTTAAAAACATATTTTAAACAAATTGTACAGTTCCAATCATTCGCGTGGGGCTCACAAAAAAAAATTATGTCAAATGTTGTGTTATTATATATATATAAGCCCTCCTAACTTCGTAATACTACACCTTTACCCCATATTTATAATAGTACTACTTATTACCTCCTAAATTTGTAATACAAATTTAAATTGTCTTTTAATTTTTAATTTCACTTTCAGATTTTTTCATAAATAGTATTTTTATATGTAATATACTTAAATATATTTATTTAATTATTGTGTATTTATTCTAAGTATTATGTATTTATTATGTATTTATTTTAATTATAATAAAATTAAACCATGTTGTCAATTAAATTAATAAATTGGGGGCAATTTAGTCATTTGCCCTCTTATCCACCCTCCAAATCCCCCTTCTCAAAAATACCATCCAAATACCACGTTACAAATTCACCCTTTTTTAAAAGGTGGGCCCATGTTCTTCAAGTCCCGTTCAGGGACCTCTGATAAAAGTGGAACATGTTCTTCAAGTCCCTATAGATATTAGAACATGCAGGTGGAACATACAAAATGCCAGTGCTACAATCTTTTTCCGAAGTAGGAAAATAGTGTAGGTTGTTTATCATCTGCAGCACCAAGGTATTTCTTCTTCCTCACCGGACTCGTTCGAGGCCTTTCAGCATTGCCACTAGCTCGCTTTGTGTCGACTGAAAGTTCCTCGTATTCTCGCTTGATGGGGAGATTTCCAGCTCCTTCGTTAGCAAGAGTGGAAATATTAGGCTTTATTTCGTTGTTGCCTTCATCGCTAACAGAAGGATGATCCAAGTTGTCTTGGGTCTGAGGTTCCTCTTTCAATCTTTCAGGCTGATTGGTTCCAATGAGATCTCCATGCATGCTGCCAAGATTTGACCCTCGTTCTCTATCAACTCCCTTCCTTGAAAAAAACTTGGATATGGGCTTTGTCTCTTTTGTCTTCAATTTTATCTGTATAACTCATTACAGAATTCAATATATGCTTGGTGGATAAATGGTGCAAACCATTCTAACAATTTATGGTTCTTCAACAGGATCCCAATATCTTGGCAACTCATGCTAAAAGAAATCGAAAACTTAGATGGCAATAACTACAATCTTCAAAAACAATACACTACACCACACCCAGCATATTATTGTCGACACTCTTCAAATCAATTCCCAGTCAGACAGGCGATTAAAAAGGAAACACAAACGTCAGTTTGAGAGTTCTCATTTACAGTGTGTCAAGCCTTCAATGTTGGTCAAGAAAATTTTGCTAAAGACCTACTTCTGTATGGTTTACCTCACCCATAATCTTCATCATCATCTCATGAAAACAATATATTACGTTCAAAAGTGGAAGAGAATCCAAGTGTTCAAACCTCCAATAATGCATTCCAGTTCATCAAAAGAAGGCTTGCCCATTGCAGATGTCACGGGGTACCACACCTGGAAATTGAAGTCTTAGTACCGAAGAATCTGTGTAGATTACGTAAGCTAGCATACTGAAGCAGATCTAGAAGAAACAGCTGTTTTTCTTATTTTCTATAAGCAATTACCAAATCTGGCCCTTCATATTGCTTGAGAACTGTCTCAAATTTGGAAGACGGGAATCCAAATAGCCATGTGTCCATTGATTCCTTGTCACCTAAATAACAGGCATTCTGTCTGTAACAAAAACGTAGTAAGACATCAGTAAGAACTGTCCAAATGTGCCACCACACAATAGTGACATCTCTCACTATCATTAAGAGTTTGGAGCGAGGGAAATAATTAAAAACTAAACTGCAGATTCACAATAGGTAATGCAATCATCAAATCTAAGCAACAACTAAAACCAGCATCAACAGGATAACAGGACATACCATTAAGTCACGTATTTAATTTGAACATCCTTTTAGAAATTACTCATCCCACATGTATAGTCTATTTATTATAGTGAAAAATGACTAACCCTGCAGCCACTCTAAAGTTGATGATGACAAAGTTGTCAAGATAGTGAATGTATAAAGAATCTCTCCTGCGGATAGGAATAAGTGAATAGTAAGTCCAAAGTGCACAAAACAAGCATTATCCGCTTAAATACCAGCACAATTTGAAGCACATTACATAACTAGCTGACCAATATGATGCCAGAAGAATGGGAATGGACAGCTGCAGACTACAAAAGATCTAGAAATACTACCACCAAATCAGTCCTCAGACTAAACCATTCAAAATTATATTTGAATGCAAGAATGGTAATTCACCTTCAGAGTTTTTCCAAGTACCGTAAAGAGCAGCAAACACAAGGGGCCGCCGGCCATCCTTAAAGTGAATATAGTATGGTTGCTTCTTGTAACCATCTTCTTTCCACTAGTAGAATCTGAATAGTATCCGACTCCCATTGCGGCATGATTATTAGAAGCAAGAAATAAATATCTAAGCAGGATAAGGATTGTCTCTACAAGAAAGTTCTTCACCTTTATAGAACGTAATACTTCCGGTACACATATAAACAAGCTGGGAAAATGAACAATGAGCCAAACAAAATATAACTGGCCAAATGGCATTGTCAACATATTAATTATGAACCGTGAATACAGGGCAGTTGTTCAGAAAAGAATATGGGGTTATTTATGTACAAATGCCCCAGGCATCGAATAAATTCGTTGGAAGGGAAATTCGTAAATATTATACTCAGTCAATTGCCAAATCATCGAAATAAGCACCAGGAACAGAACTGCGCCAGATTGCCATGGGTTGCCCATACAGATTGCTGAAAAAAAAAAGAGATTGAAGCAGTTGAATGGTGTATTTATGCATTAGTTGATTTAGAGTGGAGGCCTTTGGATTTTTTTTGTCAACTAATTAACATGCGTAGCTGGAAAGAAGAGAGTATAAAAAAATCACAGAGATGAACGGCACCACAATCCGTTAAATAGTACGACCCAGCCACCAGGCACCTATTCTTGGGGACGAGACGGCGATAAGAAGGTTTTTCAAATATCGACCCAGAGCGTGCATTGAACTGTCCTACAAAATCTATGACAATTACGGTGAGAATTCCAAATGCAAATCTGCATAACATTATACTCGGATAATGTTTGGTACCCTTTCAAATCCACTCAGAGCCTGCATTGAATGTATAAAGTGCCTGCAAACTGCACAAATGAGGTTGGTACCTAACAAAGTGTCATCCTTTTGACATTATTCTAAAATGTAGGGACCAACAAAAGCATCCAAGCATACAAGGCATGGGCCAAAGATATACTTCCTTCATCCTTTTTTAGGGAGAACTCATAAAACACAAAAGAAGAGCCTCTACACACAGGGCCGGCTGGGTAGGCCCGGGTCTGGGGCCCACAAAAAATAGCTAGCACAGTTGTATTATATAATAAATGCAACACATTACATATCAAAAAAAATGCTAGCACAGTGGAAAGCAACACCTCTTGCACATTTTTTAGCAGGGTTCAATACTCCACAGCCCAATTTTTTTTTAATTTCGTTTACTGTGTTTATTGTACCAAGGTCTAAAATTTTTTAGACTTTAATTCCTTTTTAGTGTTGTTAAATTAATTAAGTCGGGTCTTTGGTACTAAATTTTGACTTAACACATTACAAATGTGAATAAAAAGAAAACATATGTTACATCATGTAATCTTATCGTAAGATTTAAAAAGAATATAATTTTGACATTTTATTTAATAAAATATATAGGGACCCCGAATTTCTCAGGACCGGGCCTGTCTACGCACAAAGCTTATACTAGTTCTCTTGACAATCAAGAAAGCAAGTTTTTGAATCACTGACTCAAACCCATACAAACAGGAAAACAGAATCAAAACCCCAAAAAGCATGCAAATAACCCACCCTCATCGTCAAGCTTCAAATGAAGAAAAGAAAAAGCGGGCAAAAATCCAAAAACAGCACATGCAAATGTAAACTTCCATGTAAGTTAATCAGACAAAATTCTGTAGTTCAGGGCCAGGAGTAGCAGGCGGTGGAGCAATTCGACCCAAATGTAACAACTTATGAAGTGCAGGGAAGGGAAAGGTAAGTAATTAATGAAACTCTGCTAAAATGGAGCATCATTAATTTACTTATCTTAGCTTAGTACTTACTTCTCATTTCCTCCTCCAGTAATCTATCTTTTAATCAAAGTTGGGTACTCTTAAATGTAACAAACATACCTAGCCTACCAAAGCAAGTGCAGGGAAGGGAAGGGAAAGGTAATTTTAAAAAATGAAAACAAAAATCTAATCTGAAAACCCACCCTCATGCAAGCTCAATCGAATCTGATACACACAACCAAACCGAATCGAGAACCCAGAGAAGAGCATGTTGTGGGGTAATTCACGGTGGTGCACCTTCTCGAGCTTGAACCTACAACCAGAAGAAACTAGTTAGTGTACTTGGGTCTCTTGCCCAAGGACACTTCGACGCTCAAGTTAGTAAACGGAGAATGAGGGTACAACAGAGTATTTAGATATGAGATTGTGTGTGTACCTCTAGGGTTTACTTAAAAAAACATAATCAAAACATTGAGACCCTAAAAACGTTACCTTTTCAGAAGGAATAGGGTGGCCAGGATTATTAGCCAAAATCGAGCTCACAATCGATGCAATTCTGGAGCTATCATTGCCGCCGCTCCAGACGAAGTCGAAGCAGACGTAGAACTTATCCTCGCACGGCGGAATGGGTGGTGACACAACGGCTTTGGGATCGGAGACGTCGTCGTAGGTAGGGTGTAGGCGAATTGAACCTTGAGACAAGAAGACATTTCTTTGGATGCAGTAGAGGACGAAGATGAAGAAGAGAGAGGAGGAAAATGATTTTGATCCAATGTAGGCAAATCTATTATTAGAAAAAAAAATTCACTTAAATCGTTTTAGATTATGTATCATTCAATAATCGATTCAAATGATTCTTGACATGGTTAATCATCTTGACAAAATCTACAACTTGAACGAATGAGATCGTATTAATAATCTTCTAATGAATCACAATCGAGGAATTACTCGACCTAGTTGACATTTCTCTTTAATAAATAAAAAGGGTTGGATCGAATGTAGCTAAATTTAGTTTCATAAAAACAAATTCACATAAATCATATCCGATCATGTACTAATAAGAATTAAGTTTTGTATAATTGATAACAAGATTTATCTTATTGACAAGATCTAAATGTTGAACAGTTTCGATTAGATTAATAATTTCGGAATAAATCTCGAGTGACGAATTAAGTTGCTTTCCATATGGGGATCCCAAAAACGACGTCGTTTAGGGTGCATGACACGTGTTGAACCTGTGTCACGTACTTAAAACGACGTCGTTTAGAGTACATGACACGGGTTGAACCTGGGTCACGTACTGTAAACGACGTCGTTTCTGTGTAACATCGCATCTCTCGAATTAAGTTGCTTTCCGTATGTGGATCTCAAGGATGACATCGTTTAGGATACATGACACAGGTTGGACCTGTGTCACGCACCTTAAAACGACGCCGTTTAGGGTACATGACACGGGTTGGACCTATGTCACGTACCGTAAAAAGACGTCGTTTCTGTGTAACACCGCATCTCTCTCTTGTTACGTGTTTGGTTTGTCTCTCAGCTTCATCAGCAGTTAAAGCAGCCGCACACGGTGGAGCTCTGGAGGTAGAACGGAGAGACAGAGGAAGCGATGGTGATAATAGAATCGAGTTTCCGGTGGAGGAGGCGCGAGGAGAGAGAGAAGAGAGGGGGAGAGAGGTTTTAGTGTTGAATTGATTTCGAATTGGAATTGGGGTGGAGAAATAGAAAGGGGCGGTGGCCATGGCCGTCGTCGTCGTTGATTTCTATACTGGAAAATCAATCGGAGAGTTTCAATTTGCAGAAAACGGCGGAGACGGAGTTTGTTGTTCTGTCTAAGGTCAGGCACCGGCATTTAGTCGCGCTTCATGGGTTTTGCGTTAATGGAAACGAGAGGCTTTTGGTGTATGAGTATCTTTAGCACCAGAGTACGCTGGTAAGCACAAGTTCATGATAATTAACCAAACTTGTAGTAGTGCATTGTTCAGTTGATTCTGAATTTTCTGCGTCTTGAAATGTTTGGGCTTATTTGGTTGTTTAATATGATCCAAAATCATCTCTGTCCTATAGAAAGGTTAACCTTAGATTAAAAATACTTAATCTCAGATTCTTTTTTGTTTCTAAGCAAAGGTTAACCTTAGATTTCGATTATAGACAAGAACTAACACTCTTTTTCTTGGTCCATTTTACAATCAAGCACGCTTAAGTACATTTTGTATCGTACTATAAACGACCTTTTTGCTACTCCATTTTATCTCATTAGTACATATTCCCTGGTCCTTTTATGTAATTTCATTTTTAGTCATTATTGGAATGTCAAAATTTATACTTGTTGCGTGATATTATCCATCAAATGCAATATGTTTGGAAGATTGTAGAGCAAACAAAAATTTTGAATCCAGTATGTCGTCAAATTTGTTGAACCATTTCTTTTTGTTTCCTTTTTTTTTTTGACCTATATTTCTTCAATGCAACCGACGGCTCGGATCCGAACACCCTCTCTCCTCCCTTTAGCACACTCTCTCTCCTCCTTTTAATCCGAGCCGTCTATGCATTGAATGGACGGCTCAGATGTGGTGCAAGGACACCACGTGGCCTATACCCAATTTGCACCCAAAATTTTCTCACAAAAAAGGTTGATGTTTTTGCATTTGGGGTGGTCTTGTTGGAGATAATCACGGGCAGAAAAGCACTAGACGATACCTTACCCGATGAACAAAGTCATTTAGTCAGTTGGTTTCGAAGGCTCCTCAACAACAGACATCAGGAAATCTCTGGATCGCACACTTGATCCAGATGAAGAAATGTTCGAGAGCATATGCAAAGTAGCTGAACTGGCAGGTCACTGCACTGCTCGTGAACCATTTCAGTGGCCAGATATGGGTCACGCGGTTACTGTCTTGGCTTCCCTTGTTGACCAATGGAAACCCACAAGCCATGATGAAGAAGACAGCTTTGGCAGCCTTCCTCAGGCCTTACAATACTGGCAATCTAGTGAAGGTAGTTCCTCAATGAGCAGTAGTTTTCGAAATGGTTAGACATCTACGCGTACCCCTAGTGGACATTCAGATTTTTCAAGCTCTTTCAAGTTAAAGGATGACAGATGATTTGAAAGGAAGATGCAAATTGCCACTGTTTAATATCAAGACAGCTTTCTACACCGTTTACACAATGTTTACCAATGGTACTTGAGTTTTTTTTTTTTTTCCCGATCGGCAAAAAAATTTATTGATCTTTGAAAGAAAGACAAAGATTAAACGGACCAAGGGCACACAGGCGAAAGCGCCACCCGAGATTCAGAGAAAGGGAGGCAAGATGCCAACGAAAGAACCAATGGGTACTTGAGTTGTTGTACACCAACACAAATAATCTTTTTCAACTTTCTTTCTTTATTTTACGTATCCTTTCTCTCACATTTGAATAGATTTCTCTTCTTCAAATTTTGTTCATATTCTACTTATCCTTCTTTGATCTTTTGTATAGATTTATCTTCTTCTTCTATTTTTTAAGAACTTGGTCAAAAAGAAGTGGTAATAGAGATTATGGACATACTGTGCCTGATAAGTACATGATTGTTCTATTCCTTCATACGCAGGTTTTGTTCGTTGCTTAACTCAAGACTTTTTAATAATAGAGTGCAGAGGTGCATCGTCATTCATCATCCTGATGCCCTCTTTGGTTTGCTACTTATGCATGGAGGGCAATCTTAGTTCACTTGGGGAACAAATGTGTTTCTTTAAAATCAGCTTTCTTAGGATTTCCAGCGCATAAGCCAAAAGTAGAATCTGAGCCATATCTTTTCATTCACTGGCATTTGGTACACGGTCTCTATTTTACCTGCTATCCCTGAAACAAAAATTAGTTTGTTGAGCTCCTTCTCAAGGATTTTAGCAGGATACCACATAAAATCTGAGTTAATATGGATGAAAATGGTCTACGAGGTTTTCGAATTGGATATCTGTTTTATCTTCTCGATAGTATTGTACGTTCTTTTTGGTCTTTTACTTGGTTGGGAATTAGTATATGTTTTTGTTAATTCCTTTCCGTTTGTCAATACATCAGTTAATCTTTATTTTGTATCTTAAAAATAGATTGTATTTTGGGAGTGGTTTGCTTCTATGGGAGTTGAAACTATTTGCAATTGTGCGACAAGTAGGTTAAAAGTTCAACTGTTCCTTTCAGAGTAGAGATGTAAATTGAAGCCTTTGAGCTCTGTTAATTCTTCACAAGGCTTAATCACGACATGGCCATTTCATGCCCAAGTGTTTTTTTCTTCTAAATAGTTCTTTGCTTTAGCAAAATCCTAAGTTAAAGGCTGGCACCATGGATCGTTACGAGGTAAATTTTCCATGATCCTGTAATTCAGTGTTTGATATTTAAGAACAAGGGTCTTGAGCGACCCATTTGATAGATCCTCTGCACAATATAGACTATATTCCTTCACAGCCATCCATGTAGCTGAATATGATTTATTACAATAGCGTTAATCACCCCACCTGTAAGGCTTTAACCACTGAAGCCTGCTCCTGCTTGTTATTTCCTGCAAGGTGTCTGTTTTATTAACTCAGTTATTTAAGGTGATTGCTTGCCAGAATGATTGGGATGTTGTGAAACGTGGATGGGAGGCCCATGTTCTTGGTGATGCCCCATACAAGTTTACGAGTGCTGTTGAGGCTGTTCAGAAACTGAGAGAGGAAACCAATGCTAACGACCAGTACTTACCTCCTTTCGTGATTGTCCATGGGAATGGGAAGCCTGTGGGCCCGATTGTGGATGGTGATGCTGTCGTGACATTCAACTTTCGTGCAGATCGCATGGTTATGCTTGCTAAAGCACTTGAATATGAAGACTTCGACAAATTTGATCGAGTTAGGTTCCCTAAAATTCATTATGCTGGAATGCTTCAGTATGACGGCGAGTTGAAGCTTCCTAGCCACTACCTTGTTTCTCCTCCAGAGATAGAAAGAACGTCTGGTGAATACTTAGTGCACAATGGTGTCCAAACTTTTGCTTGCAGGTAAGCTAACATTGATTAATTGCTTGATTTTACGAAATCACTTGCAGTTTGTGCCATTTTTATTCGTACTTTTGTATACCTGACTGAATAGTATCTTGACCTGTTTATGAATCATCTGAAACCTTCTATAAGCTAGACGAGATGGTTAATCCTCAAGTCTGTTGAACGTTAATACTTATTACGGTTTTCAAGGGCTCTGCTATGCCTAATAGCCCTGATTGTTTTGTGAATGCTGAATTTGGTAGTCCTATGCTATGTAGCTTCCATTATCTTTGATGAACTTGATAAGCAGTTAACCTTTTGTTCATAAGTGTGAAGATACATTGGTATGTGAGAAGCTTCTGCCATTTCAAACAACTTAAGACCTTCTTTCATATTATTTGTTAGGTTCTTGCACTTCTGGACGTTCAGTGCTGAGCTCAATTCATTCAATTAAATCATCCTTTCGCCTCCTTTTTTCAATTATTTGCATAATGACTCCAACCTGTTTCATTCTTTAACAGTGAAACGGTAAAATTTGGTCATGTAATTTTCTTCTGGAACAGAAATCGGTTGGGATATTTTAACCAAGAAATGGAAGAATACATGGAAATTCCCAGCGACTCTGGAATCACGTTTGATGTCCAACCGAAGATGAAGGCTTTGGAGATTGCTGAGAAAGCCAGGGATGCTATACTTGGCCGCAAATTCCACCAGGTAACTCAAGGTTTCAATTGTCTTTTTTTAGCGAAAAACATGTATGACTGTTATCAGCATGTTCATTCACTTGCTTTCTATAGGTGTGCGTTAACCTGCCAAATGGTGACATGGTGGGTCATACAGGTGACATTGAGGCAACAATCGTGGCTTGCAAGGCTGCTGATGATGCTGTGAAGGTACAATGGGTTTGCTGGTGTTGCAGTTATAAGTTATCTATCTTGATAGTACCTTGAATCACCTGTTCTGTATCACATTGTAGCCTGAAATGATTCGAATCAGCATAGCAATGGGCTTTGCATGGCTGCAACGATGTCAAATTTTTAGATGCAGGTAATACTGAAACATAAAAACCAACTAGGTAAATCTTGTTATCTACCTGAGAGAAATGTCTTGAAGAATGTGGTTAAGGTGGTTTAAGAGAATGTTCAAGGAGAGGAGTGAGATTCATTCAATGTCCTTTGAAATTGCCAAAAATCCATGGTGCATAATTATTTAGAACATGAGGGATTCCCTAAATCCTTCCCTTCTTTAGAATTACTTTCTGAAATGTCGAAGTTGGGAGTAACATGGGAAAATCAACTCTGTGTTTGCATTGTCCAGTTATATTATGAATTGTGTCGTTTTAATCTTTGAAGAAGCAGGATGAGCATTCAACTTTATGAAGGCTTCATGTAAATTGCATGCAGACTGGGTTCTGCTCCATCTTGAGTTGTGCCTTCCTTTACTTTCTGTTTCAGTATGCTGGCCTGTGGCCAATTCAATTGATTTGACTGATCCAATCCAAATCCAATTGCAGATGATCCTCAATGCAATAGAGCAGGTGGGTGGAATATACCTTGTCACTGCTGATCATGGCAATGCAGAGGACATGGTGAAGAGGAACAAAAAGGGGGAACCTCTTCTTGACAAGAACGGGAATATTCAAATACTTACGTCTCATACTCTCCAACCGGTAAGAAGTTGGTACTCTCAGTTTTCAAATCAAGTACTAAAGGACGCAGACCTCAAACACCAGTTTATGCAGCTGGTATAGATTATGTTGGCGCAAAGTTTTTGGTATTTACCCAAAAAAAAGGTCCCTTTTTTGTTGTGGTGGTCTTGAATTGGCAAATCTTAAGCTACTTCTTGGTTACTATTGAGCCCATCCTTTTGAAGCTTTTGTTGTTTTGGTTAGCGTATCTTGGCAATGATTGGTTTCCTGGATGATGGTTGTCACTGCAGTTCTGTATGTTTCCAGATCATACAGTAACAGTGTAACGCTACAACAAGCATTAGATCAGATCTTTCGAGCAGGAGTTTATTTCATTTTTTCAGTTGTGAATCTCAATACAATATAGCCGTTCCTTTTTTCATAGATTGAGTACTATCCCTACTGTTATATGGGGAGTTTCGTTCAGCTCCGGAGTTGCTGATAAGCGTACTCTTTATGTAGGTGCCTGTGGCAATAGGAGGTCCAGGGTTGCTGCCTGAAGTGAGATTCCGCAAGGATGTTCCAGATGGTGGGCCTGCAAATGTGGCTGCAACGATGATGAATCTCCATGGATTTGAGGCTCCCGGTGACTATGAGCCTACTCTCATTGAGGTTGTTGATAACTAGATCAAAGTACAATTCTGTTTCCTAGTTTCACTTGTTATTACTTATGCGGACGAATATTCATTTAGATTTTAGGAATAAAGATCAAGCACAATTGTTTTTATGAACTTTTTGAATGTACTAAAATCGTGACTTGCAAATTGATGCAACGTGCGCTGGAACTATGGCTGCTTTTAATAATGGCTTCAACAGGATATAGATGTTATGTGTGTACTTGTCGATGTTTGGAAATTTCAATTTGGGCGACTGTCGTGCTGCAATTGAACATGACAAATTTTCTACTTTTTCTTTTGTTTATCAGTAATAGTGGACTGTTGTACGTCCCGTACTAAAGTTCAAGTATAGTTGGTCCAACCTCATATTGCCTTGCTTAGTGGACTTGAAGTTAGAGGCATTAAGTTAAAACGTATATGCTCTGTGGATGTCTGTTATCATGATGGATGCCAATCCTCTTGGTGATTTTGAAGTTTCTCTTTTACGGATCCGACATCGCCGGAGCAAAGAAGTAGGGAGCGGGGACGGATAAGACATCGCCGGAGCTAACAGAAAGAAATTCTGAATCGTCGGGTCGGCGACATCGAGACCACAGAAAGAAATGTCAGAACTCTAAACCTGAAACATACTATTGTTGCATGTGAGAGTGACAGGCGATGGGATGACGACTTCGATAGGGGTACAGATCGATCGTGAGTCAAAATTGCATGGATCCCCTAAGTTTTCGTCTCGAGCTTCCTCAAGACATGGAGGGAGGAGGTGGAGGAGGAAAAACCGTAATCTGGAGGACTAATAGGACGGTGGTCTGGAAATCCCACAAACCCAATTAAGCCCCGAATTCATTTTTGTAACATCCTACATCCCTCATCGGAGAGTTGTGAAAACTTTGAGTGGAATATAAAGTAAGGTCCACGAGCTACTATTAACTTGAGGTTAACCTTTTGAATCCTGTGGTTAGGCTAAGAGTTAAGCAGCTCAACTAGCGCGGGTCGTGACAGGAGGACCTTTTGCTTTAAGATTTCATCCCAAAAGTCTATGCTATATAGATAAATGTATTATATAACGGCACCATCGGCATTAAAAAAGAGAGATGATGGAAATAAATGTTTAAACTGACCAGTATGGAAACATAAGTAGGTAATGGTACCGGAAGAGAAAAAACGGTCAGATTCTAATGATTTAGTTTTTCTTGTGACACATCAATCTTACGGAACGAACGGTTCAACTCGCTAACCGAGACTATGATGAGCCTTATTTTGCCATTAAGGGAGTCGTTTGTTCATGATATCCTAATCTTACCAAGTTTAGTGATTTTTTGAACAGATGGATAATCAGTGTTCTACAATGCTACATGTACGCGTATATTATTATCTACGAACAGTTTTCGTAGCTTAATCATGTAGTTACCAACTTGTCGAAAGTGCCAAATTATCTTCGTACACTGATTGGCAGCTAACACCGACACAGGGCTACTAAAACAATTACCAAACTGCCGGCTTGCATGTCTTGTAATTAACAGCTTTTTGAACAACTCAGGAGAGAGAGAGAGCAGCAAAAAAGTTATCTGAAACTCTCAGTAATAGCAGGAATTGAGACGAAGAAGGTAAAAAAGAAGCAATTCCCCAGTCCAGTAATTTTCTGGCATCATTTTGAAAAGCAGTAAACTTCAGTCCTTCGCATCTGCTATTCCCCCTGGTGTTATCTGAAAGACGTGCTCTTGCTGTCAAGAAGAACTTTGGCCAATAGAAAGCAATTTCGGTACTTTGATACGCAAAGTGAGTTTGGAGCAATTTAGGTTTCATAAGAGCTAAACGTAGATAAGTAAGTGAGAAAACTGAGGAAGGATATTGCTTCAGCTTCTGGCAAATTTGGGGCGTCGTATACCTTGCAAACACGCTGTTCACCTTTTCCCTTCCTAAACATCAACCTTATTGTGGCCGCATGAGCAAGCACATGCCCTCCTGCTGGCTTCTTCGGATCTGATATGAACATCCCTCCGCCCGGATCAGCAATAACTGCATCCACAATTCCCGTTTATTTGCAGTAAGGCTCCAAAATCCATTTTAAGTAGTGGAAGACTGGTATACATATTTGAAATTGCTTAATAACTTGCTCAAATTTAGAAAATTGCAAATTCTTTTCTTAGGATATGATTCAGGTTGTTACCTTGGTTAGTCATGTAGACAGCAACATTGAACTCTTCAGCTATCTTTGTTAACCTGGAAAGCATTTGAGCCAGCTTTTGCTGCAATAGGAAACCACTTTTGTCACTGAAAGAATTCACACTTCGAGAAAAAGGTTAGAACTAGCAAGCAGCTATCTTAGCTTCCAACAACAATTTCAGCACCGACAGAAGAAGGTTCAACTTCTACACAATATATTGAGCAACTAAATCAAATTACTAGGATTAATTTTAAATTCTTATGGAAGCTTAAAACAACTTTTGTAGCCTGTGAAAGGTGTTTAAAAGCAGATATGTGCATTCGTAAGTGCTAAAATTTAGTATTTAAAAGATGAAGTACGAGGTTAATTGCTGAAAATCGGTTTTGAAGTTGGAATGATGTCATTAGTTGCTTATTTATGGATCAGTAAAGTGTACTGCAGTTGGTATGACAACACAATAGAGACTCGAGTTAACCTGTCGCTCTGCGAGTTCACCTCTTCCGGTGAAATCCACGCGAAAAAGAGCAATTACAGAATCCACAATCTGTAAAGTTGGAAATATATTCTCGTCAATATTCAATATAATGACTAGCATTACAAGTAATGGCACCATATGGTTATTTTTGTTAGTTATCTCTCACCAGAAGTCTGAAAGGCTCCTCAGACATTTTGGCAGCCAGACCAAGAAGCAGGTTGTACTGATGCTCGTATGTGTATGCACGTGCGTAAATGATCTGTCACATTTACAAACTTGGCATATTTAGTTCTGGTTTTTATTACTGTAATCCTAACTGAGGTTGAAAGGAAAATGTGAGGGCTTACATTATCAAGGACAGCTCCCGCGTCCATGCCAAACCTTTCAGCTATTGGAACTATTCGATCAGGCCGGCTGCAGCGGGAATATAGTTAAGGAGAAACACATAAATTTGGTGGAGAGATTCTCTTGAAGGAGAGGTATTAAATGCCACTTCTTATACTTATATAGTAATAGACCACTACAGAACTGCAGTCTGTCAGAAAGGATACAAAGTTCCTTCAGTATCAATGTATGCAACCTTTCCATTTCCTCCTTTCATGCTAGTGGGAAGCTACAAAAGGAAGGGAAAACAGGTCAAATACCTTGAAGTGTTCACTGCAAGCCTAGAGACAGGAATCGTACATAGCACAGCTGCACAGAACAACCACTTGAAGCTTTTCCAAGTTTTGTTAATATACGGATGGTCAGCAAAGGGTAGCGGCCTTCTTGTAAGCAAACAGGAGGAGGAAAGAAGTACCGTCGGTGTCAACACTTTTTTTTTGGCGCGACCATTATTTTAGCAGTTAGATGATAAATGTTGATCACAACCATAATTTTGAGCCAAATTAAGCTTGACAAAATTCATTATTTTGCTAAAGGTTTGGGACACCAAAGCCAAAAGGGAGCTTTTGTCCAGAGAAATGGCCAAACATTAGAGATGCTCTCATGCATAGCCAAAAAAGGAGAGCAAAAGTAACACCAGATGCTTGAAGAAAAAGAGAGCCAATCTCCATCTATTAGTACTCCAGGGGTCGCATTTTGCAGGGTGAACCGATAAATATAATGTTGGGCAGTATCCAAACTTAGGCCCAAATAGCGCAGCCAATTCTAACAAGAAAAGTTCTCGTGAAGAACCTGTGTAGAAACGCAGAGAGTGTGTGCTAGCTGTGTCTTCCCAGATCTGAATTAAAGCACCAAAACCCGTTAGTTCAGAAATTAAGAAACGAAAAAAAAAAAACTAGAAAAAAATGCATAAGAACAATGACTTGGTTGGTGTGATTACAAATATAAGAGTCGTCTGAATGGAGAAAGAGTATTTCTCACCTAAATTCCCCAAAAGCTTCTGTAATTGCCATAGTTTCGATCCCGCCTTTGGATAGTTCAAACATACAAAATGGTAAAAACAAATATTGTCATTTACAGCATCGAAACCTGCTAACTTCATCAACATCAAATTGATGAGATAGGAAATTACCGCCCAAGAGTTCATCTAGAGCCTGGCTTCCAGTTGTGATGCGAACCACAGCCTTCCTCTGTTTACCAGACAAGAAATAAATCAGTTAAGCATCAATCTACAACCGAACTGAACACCCTTGTATTGTAGTTGGAGGGATCCTCATTATTTTTTATTACTTAACAATAGTGTTTAAGCAACCATATTCTACCAAACAAAATCCTTAATCAGATTTTTCCACATCTTTTGTTCATCTAACCACTAATAGCCCCATTGTTTAGCGAGATATGAGTACTTGAGGGAGAGCATGGAGATATGGCTACATAGAAGTCACTAACATGCGCTATTAAGCAGATATTCCAAATTCCCGCCAAAAGTTAAAAAATCCGAGCCAAACAACTTGTTGCAGTTTGCTAACACGTGCCATCATTCTGTATTCAAAACCGAGCCAAAACAGCCAGTAAAAATTTGCTAGCATGCGCGGTTACTAGAATACCCATATTTTCTGGTAAAACTTCAAAAAACTCACGCCATGATGCAGATTCATAAGAACAAAAATGCTACTATCACAGACAAATGCACACACACTTACAATCACTTGGGATCCCACACACTATGTGTCCATAGAGTAATTGTTATAAGAATTAACAACTTACTCTGAGCAAAGCATCACTTCCTGTGATGTAACCAAAATTCTGAGATAAATTGAACATAAAAAAATCAGAAACTGTAGAAATCAAAGGAAAACAAGTTACAGTGATAAGTAACTTTTCATAAATGACTATCAAACTCTAACCACTATCTTCTCAACAGCTTCGCATATTTTATCCACTTTTGCCTCAGATAATCCTTTAATTCCAGTCAAGCTCTGCAAAAATGATATTACAGTTTAAAACATTTGCTCCAAAACTGAACTGCGCAAAACGGAATTGAAAATTTCTAGATACCTTCTTTGTATGCATCATCAAGCCATTGCAGGTGTAGATCCCTGCATCCTGAAGCTTCTTCACATCTCCAGCGTTGATTCCATGAGATATCACTACGAAGTTGCGATTCAAAGCAAAAAACAGAATTACGGATCAGTATTTGATTCGTTTGAACAGATTACTTTCCGATTCGTTTTTCTATACATGAACGAAAGCAATCTATAAATTGATCATGACCAGTTTGGAAGAAACTTTAAAGGTTGATCAGATAGTTCCAAAAATGGAGGAGAAAAAACGGTCATAACTGAAATCATAGCAAAACTTTAAAAGCAAAGAGAAAATTGAGATCAAATCTCATTTACTTTCTGGTGTTGTGGCTAAATTTCGGATTAAATAGCGAATTACTGACGAATATGAAAATGAAAGAGAAATTCAGAACAAAGTCAAAATTAACACAAAATCATGTTTGAAGCTCGTTGAACTTCCTTCATAATGCGAACAAGCCAGTTCAGTTTCCACAAAGGTAGAACAGAAACCATTCATATTCGATCACGACTACAGAAATTTCAGTTAAGTTATCTAGAAGAAATTGAAATCTGAACATAAAATTTAAATCAATCATTAGAAAAATGTGAAAAAAACATGTAGAAAGGAAAAATACAGCATAATTATGAAAACGAACAGAAAGTTGAGCTTAGATCTCATCTATCTGTTGATCAATCTAAGAATAACTTCACGAAATGGAATTGTGTAATAGTCGAATTTCGGATTAACACACAATTATAGTCGAACATGCAAATGAAAAGAAAATTGGTAACAATGATCGTAAAACAAACACAAGTTCAATGTGAGAGAGCAATATATCAAAATTTCGAAAACAAAGAGGAAATTGAGGTCGAGTCTAATCTACTTTTATAGCATCGAAATCGAACTGAAACGACGGTAGTAATGAGGTTTATAGTGAGTTTACATTTGTTGATGGCTTCAAACAAGTCATCTTCGTCCTCGATCTCTTCACGTTCAACGAGCTGTAACTGGCTCTGTTCTTCCGGCCTTAGCACAATTACAAATACAGAAATCAAACAAATCGTTAGGTATCTGTCGCAAAAATGCAATACAATGCGCTGATTCTCTGGAATTGGAAGAAGATGTAAGTTTACGAGTGAGATCTTACTTGAATGCTTGCATTTTCGATTCAGTTGATCGAGAGAGAGAGAGAGAGATTTGGTTTGCGAAATTGGAACGGTGAATTTGAATTGGGAAAAGCGTGGGGATTATATAGGGGCGGGATTGTGAATTTTCAGGAGTGCGTAGTGCATGGAGTCCGCTTCTGGATTGTATTGACCACATCACCGCATGACGTGGCAGCTAATTTGTTTGCTTATGGACTAGCATTGACTCTGAGTGATTATGGTAATTTTATTGGAAAATTTTTAAGTGCCGAGAGCAGGTATCAAGTATCGCATGGACGTGGTATCTTATGGCCAATCAAAATGCGTCTTATATCGAATGGGTTTCATGCACTCATGTGGCATGGGATGCGCGGTACCTAACGGAGGCTCCCACGCTAAACGGCGTATTTTGATTGGCCACAGAATACCACGTTCGGCGCCACGTGGGACTGCTTGACAATGAAAAACTTCTCAATTTTATTTTATTCCCACAACTAGAATCCGAAGAATCGTCTCTCTTATGGTTGCAAATGAATTGAGCTGTTTGTGACTCGTTACAATATAACCCGAGCTCAAGTTCGAGTTTTAAGCTCGTTTACTGAACGAACTGCGGGACAGTATCCCGAGGGGGCTCCGTCTCCTACACCCGAGCTAAAGCACTACTAAAAAAAAGTTGTCTGCACCCCAACACTTCTTCGATATGGGATCTTGTTGGGGTGAAGGCTTATTGTGAGTATGGACTGCAGCCACACTGCACGCAGACTTGGTGAAATATTATGCACGGGATGATATCATGATGTGTGGTCTTTTGCGGTGCGCCTTTACTTAAGGGAGAATGACCAAAACATGATAAAAGGGGTAATAAATGAGAAAATTTTGGGTACGGGGAGGGTACTACGTGGTACCCTCTCGGCACATCTGGGCCGTCCAACAATGAAATTAATGGTCTGGATTGAAAGTGTCGTCCGGATTTTAAAAAAAATAGAAAAGAAAAGAAAAAGTGTATTTCAATCCAGACCGTCCGATATATTTTGGACGGCTCGGATGCGTCGAAGGGGCACCACGTCACCCATACCCTATTTGCACCCAAAATTTTCTCCGAAAAAATGATCAAAACATGGCCATGGTTTCCCAAATTATCACTCACGAGAGTCACCAAGGAAAACAATATTTCCACATACATGGCAATTTATAAGTGAATTATCCAAAATATTCCTCATTCACCACTTCAAACAAAACCTCTCCTACACCTACTCCCACTCTCATGCCTCACCGCTGGCGTACTACTCCGACCCGAAGCACATGGTGTCTGTGCACCCGAGCCCACCCGAAACCTTCTTTGGATTTCCAAAAACATCTCCTGTATTCCAAACTCCAAGGAAAAAACCCTTCTTTGGAATTTCCATCCGGACGGGTTTCACAGAATACTCCCTCTGTCCCGAAAACAAGTTTCATCCCAACAACCTCAAACGTAAACAAAATGGAAAACGTAGCAGTTATTTAACCACCCAAAGCATTTGACATAGTTTGTTGGATAGTAATAGAGATTTTTACCTATAGGTCTAGGAAAGAGATATTTAATTACTACTAAGGTAAGTCACTTTTTAAAATTACCGCTAAGGTAAATCACTCTATTTTGGGTTTAGATTTAGGATGCACTTTTCTATTATGGGATTTTAATGGTTTCGGCACTTTCATAGGTTACCCTAGGATTTTAGGCACTTTCATAGAGTACCCTAGTCATAGGGTACCCTAGGATTTAGGTTTATGGTGCACTTTCCTATTATGAGGTTTTAGTGGTTTAGGTACTTTCATAGGGTACCAAAGGGTTTAGGTATATGCACTTTCATAGGGTACCCTAGGATTTTAGGCACTTTTATAGGGTACCCTAGGATTTTAGGTATTTTTATAGGATACCCTATGATTTAGATTTAGGCACTTTTATAGAGTACCCTAGGGTATATTTAGACACTTTTATAGGGTGGCATGTGGGGTGGAGAGAGAGAGAGAGAGAGAGTGTGTGTGTGTACAGAAAGTGACTTTTGTTTAGAAGTCTCATGTGCAGATGAGAGAGAGTAACCAACTGTGATAAGCCCAAAATATTGACACATAGCTATCCATATATTGCATGTGGTTAGTCCTTCATCGTGCTTAATTAGATACTATTGTTATCTTTATTATCAATCATTTCGAAATATTAATTTGCAGGAAAATTTGATATTTAAATAAAATTTCGGTCATTGGATTCAAGAAGTGTAAAGTCAAATTTTACTTTGTGAGAAAGAAAAGCCCGTGACCATAATTATGTCAAGTAACACGAATCCGGGTATTAGAAGAAAGAAAGCTGATCGAGTGGATTACGCAGCGGGTTCAGTTTGCAAGCAATTATGGAAATTAAATCAAGTCTAAGCTCACAGATTCCAAACATTTGGTTTGATATTGGTTTTGGCAAGGAAACATGGAGCAGCACTTGCACCCCTAAAGATTTGCACGTGATTTCTTCAATGGGTCCCACAAATCTTGGTCTCAATTAGTATCCTCAAGAAAGAGAATAATCAGTTTTGTTTTGGAAATAAGGACTCTCCTTAGGGAAGTAATTTCCGGTGTTCACAATATAAATATGAGAAGTCAGCATGGTATTGAGGGGGACGTCGGCTGGGACATACATCAATTACCGCGACTGCGGCCGAACAAGACTACGGCTGGGAAATAAAAGATCATGGTTGCTACTCGTCGCATGGGTAGTTAAATATTTTAGGCTAGGGTTGAGGAAGAAGCCTCATGTTTCGTAGTAAGTATTATGTACTTTGTTTATTTTCCGAATTTATGGTTTAATTGAATAATCGCTCCAATCTCAGTATTAATTAAGTTAGTAATTTTGGATATGGATTCAATCATGTTTTTTTCATGATTTGAGATTGCTAGCTAATTATTAAGCCCTGTTATGCAGCTTTCGATTTCAAGTACTGGATACCTTTTGTGATTTGTTTGCTAACGGATACATATGATTATTTTGGTCTTGAACATTAAGGTGAGGAGGAGCGTACACAAGCTAATTTCATTAAACGGTCTTAACGATAATATTTTCCACGGTAAAAGAGTTTAGCCACCAAATTATTGTGAAGAAGAGTAGGAAAATAAATAAGAGTTTGTGAGTAATTGCTATGAACGCATGGGTGTTGATTCTAAAACCTTAGTCACTTTTCTTTTATCAATT
This sequence comes from Gaultheria prostrata, assembly GCA_036023075.1. Classification (NCBI taxonomy): domain Eukaryota; kingdom Viridiplantae; phylum Streptophyta; class Magnoliopsida; order Ericales; family Ericaceae; genus Gaultheria; species Gaultheria prostrata. The sequence continues at coordinate 23,104 of JAXBDA010003635.1, forward strand.
TCATTCAATTGTCGAATTTATTTATTTATTTTTAAAATTGCTTGTTTAATTGTTAGTTTCATAAAACAATTCACAACTTTTGGGAACTAGGTTAGGGTTCAATCGGTTTAAATTTATTTAGTTTTCCTATAAAAAAATTCACAAGTCCCTGGGGGTTCGATCTCGCTCTCGCCATACTATATTGCAATACGATTCGTGCGCTTGCGAGTACAATAAAATTTCACAACAAACCGCATGGTCCGCATCCTCCCATTGGCTTGCCCACTCACCAATTGAATGCTTTTGTCAAAAGCCATGAGTTGACTGTGCATTTGTAAAACCGGACTGTACCCGGATGTAATTTGCCCAATGGACCTGTACCGGCCAGTAAATTGCCCTACGTAATAAGCTAGTTTTGTTAGTCGTGAAAAAGGAAAAGTTGACATAATGACAAAAATAAGAGATACCAAACTGGAAACGAGGGTGTTGTAGGGCGCTCCTATAGTGTGGGATCCGAGCCGCTGAATGTGTTTTCAACGGTCTTGATTTTACCTCGGCCCTTGCAAATCCGGCCGTCAATTGCCAAGATCGAACCGTTTATTGTTGAGATCAACGGCTCGGATGCCGCATTACAAGGGTGCCCTGCAGGAGCGCCTACAACACCCCCGGATCCCACCACACCAAAACTTGTGTCCTCCCTTTAGAGATTAGAATAGATATTTACCACCTCAGACTATTAAGACTGTGTGGTGTTAGTTAATTTTACGCGTTGGTCAAATTAGCAAGATGACAATTGTTATTTAACCGAAAAGATGACGATTGCAAGTTCTGGATATTAACTATAGATAAGATTAACCTGCGTTTCTCTTAAGATTTGAGAAATTTACAGTCTAGAAACCATAGAACAAGTCTAGTACTGTAGTGGGTGGGTGATTGTTAGGGGAGTCATTCGTGCATGCATGATATACTTGTCTTACCACCTCGTGCGAGACTCATGTATTCAATCTCTTTACAGAAAATATGAAATTCACGCCAAGTTATTATCGGGGAAGGGACGGACAATGTAGGGACCGTAGGATTCAAGTAGTGGTTAGCTCATGCGGTAGAGCTTTTGAATGCCTCACACTGCAAATCGAGTCCGAGATCGAGTCACATTCCCCCCTCCCTATGTAATAGATTAAGAATGACGAATGACTAAAAAATAGGAGCCTTGTGGCCTCCTAGGGTTTGTCTTTAACTCTTGGGATTGGATATTAGGGTTTTTGCTTGCCTCTTTCGTGTTCTTGAGACTTTGTCCCTAGATATCTTTTGGGTGTTTCAATTGGAGTTACGGGTATAGCCGGCTCTTTGTATTCTCTCCCGTTCATAGTGAATCCTCTATCACTCTTCGCCCGTGGACGTACCTCTAGAGCTTCGTGCTTTGGGGGAACCACGTAAATATTTGTGTCCTTGATTTTCGCTTGTTGGTTTGTTTTCTCTTACTTCGTGGCTTGTCACAACATATCTCAAACACACACACACAGAAAAAACAAACAACCCTAGTGTTCTATCACTGTAAAAGGGAGAATCCAAATTGTGGTTGGTCGACGCTTTTAATTTTCATCCTTTTGAATTATAATGGAACCTGGATAGGAGCCTGTGCTGTTAGGTTTTAAAATAAAAACATTGGAATATGGAAGAACCTACATATAACTAGTTTTACACATTTCACAAAAAAAAATGCTACAGTTATTAAGAAAATTTGAAAACTTGTATAGTAGTATAGGACTGTCGCCCGGGCTCAGTAACTTATCGGTCAGTCGTTGGTTATTACATCTCGATGTTTGATGAAGCATACATATTATGCAGAAAAGTATTTACAAAACATATATTTTATCATCAAATAAACAGTAAACTCAACAATTTGACATTGTCTAATATTTTATCATCGAACACTTTCTTATCCCACGTTCTAAAATTTGACATTGTCTAATATTGTACCTAATACATATTCTATTGCTACACTTTTTATAAGAAAAGGTCAGCCTTTGAACTTTGCTTCTGGCCCTTAGATTTTCCCTCTATATAAAGCCTCAAATCTGCCAAGGATTTACACATCTCCTAGTACTCTATCTACGATTAATAAAATTCTTTGCCGTTCAAAAAAAAAAAATCTCTTATATTGTTACATTTTACATTTGATTAATAAAATTTTTTGCCGTTCAAAAAAATGTCTCCCTCACTATTCACATCCCTTCTTTTCCTCATTTCCTTCCCTCTCCTCCTGCAAATCGCCCTCGGAACCAACCCCCTCTTCCAATTCTGTTCCAGTTCAGGGAATTTCACTGCATACGGCCCTTACGAATCGAACTTGAACAAGCTCACGAGTTATCTCTACTTGACAGCGCCTCCAACCGGGTTCGGTTTTGGCTCGGTGGGACCAAGCCAGTTCGAAGCCAATGGCCTTGCTCTTTGCCGAGGCGACGTCAATATCACAGAATGCCAATCCTGCATTGCCAAAGCAGGGAGCGAGATTCGGCAACTATGTCCTAACGACAAAGGAGCAATCATATGGTACGATGAATGTCAGTTGAAGTACTCGAACCTCGACTTCTTTGGCAAAATCAATAACCTGGAAAAAATATACATGTGCAATACGCGAAACATGAGTGATCCGATTTACTTGAATAAAAAGACTGAAGAGTTATTGAGAACGTTAGCGGAAGAGGCTTCTTCTACGCCGAAAATGTATGCTACGGGCAAATTGGAGATAGCAGGATCGATGAAGCTTTACGGGTTGGTTCAGTGCACCAGAGATCTTTCTAGTATCGATTGTGAAAAGTGTATTGATGAGGCTATTGGTGAGCTTCCGAGCTATTGTGATGGAAAAGAAGGAGGGAGAGTTGTGGGTGGGAGTTGTAATGTGCGTTATGAGATTTACCCTTTCGTTAATGCCTAGAGAAAATGTATCATCTATAATCAAAGAGCGTGAAATCTTTGTAATTTTTTATTGTTCGAGTTTTATTGAATAAAAGATCCAATCGTATTTCATTTGAATAACAGGTACGTGAAAGTGTGCGTGTATTTTTTAGATTAATGCATTATTTTTTTAAAAAAATTTGTGTATGGAATAGATGGAAACTAATTAATCCCCAAACGTATCCATGGTTATGTCTTTTTTATGAAATAACTCTTCTCTTTCCAAAGGTCGCATCGTTATGTCTAATTATCTAATCAAAATAATGCACAATATATTAAAATGATAATTTTTTTGTGTGTAAATAATCTATCAACTATCATGTTTTAAGTTTTTATTAACTGCTACCTGTTAGGCTTGTAGTTAAACAAGTTAATAGTAGCAGAGGCCGAACCAACAGGGGGAGTGGCACATGCCACCCTGGGTCCGACAAAAACATAGCTATTCTGAAAAACACGTGTATTTTTCTGGGGTATTAAGTATGTTGATGAGTGATTAACCAAGAGGAAATATGTAATTTTTTCTGGTGTCATTCATAGTTAACCGAAGAACATGCGTATTTTTTTGGATATATCACGTATGTTGATGGATTATTAATCTGTGACGATGTTTATTTTTTGATATTATGAATAATTAACATTAGAACACATGTACTTTTTTGATACTTATCATATTTATTTTTGGGTGCCACATCTGATTTAAAATTCTGTCTCCGTCCCTGAATAGTAGCACATCTCTCTCTCTCTCTCTCTCTCTCTCTCTCTCTCTCTCTCTCTCTCTCTCTCTCTCTCTCTCTCTCTCTCTCTCTCCAACCAACAATTTCATTGCACCTAAGTTACACAACTGCTGGATCAAGTGCACTGACACTGAATATATATTTAACAGGAAAATTTAATATGCTATCTAGTGACTGCGTAAATTTTGTAACGTTTTTTCCTTCTAAGCGTTAGCACCCTTGGGTCGGTGGTGTCAAAGATCCTTCTCTCATATGATGCATAATGGAACTCATCATAGTCGTCTCACTTGACAAACTGAACGTTACATTTATTGCTCATGTAAAAAGTAATATTGATCGAGCATCAATAAAAATTTGGTCAATTTAACGCTATATTTTTCAGAAGAATAATAAATTGTCGGATTCCGACGGTTTACTTTTTCTAGTGACAAATATTTTTCTCTCAGATGGATTCAGATACTGTATTGACTCGAGTGTTTGCAATTTGCATAGATGGTTAAATTTTCAAGTCTTACACAACGGTTTAATTTACGGTCTAGAGAAACCATGGAGCATTTAGAAATATGGTGTATAGTCCAGTGTTTGGGCCAAGATCCAGACCATTAGTATTTAGAGTACTGGTTATGGTCCATTAGTTAAAGTTTCTGAGTAGCTGGCACGGCAAAGTAGCCGGCACCCGAACCAGTCGCCAGTAAGTAACCGGTCGCTGGAAAAGTTAGCAGAGGTGGTGGCCGGACATGGTAGTCGAGAGGTCTAGCCGCTCAGGAATATGGGCCAAGGCCAAGGCAATTTGGAGAACCCGGTCCGAAAATTAGTTAACCGGGTGCGCATTGCGATTCTTGCGAACCTTGCGTGTATGGGGGGTGTTTTCTCACTCTTTCTATTCTACCATATGAGACTCTGCAAGCAATACTTAGCTCATCAAATAATCCTCATTTTTGCAAATTTTTCAAAAGAAAGGCCTCTTCACAAAATGGGTCTGCAATATCGCACTGCCGGCACCGACTTAATACTAAAGCACCAAATTCACAACTAAACAAGTAAATAATTGATGATTTCAGCTTTCCGATTGTTTTACACTCAACTACTCAACTAATACAAGCAGCCAACTGAGTACAAAATTTTAGAAATCTGAACTCAGAACAGCTAATAATCCAAATTTCCAATGGTTTCTATCACTCGCAACGCTCGGCCAAGTTTAAGGAGGTAGTAAACAACATTTGTGTATAGTATAACTCACTCATGGTTACTTTTTCTTCTTTGATTTCCTTTCATCGGAATGCTGTACCGACCCAGTAGAAGTAGAAGTGACTCCACTATGACCTCGCCCTGAGTCTTGAGTGGATTGTTCCCTGGACACAGTTGGCTCTTCAACATGCCTTGTCTTCGCAGGCTTTGATGGCTCCCCTACCTCTGACAAAGAACTTTTGGATTTGCTATTACGCATTGAGGTGCCTGCTGAATGTGAGCTCTTTGTCCGGCCACTTTTAGTAGGAGTAGCACGATGATGAGATGAATTGGTCAAAGAAGTAGCAAAAGATTTTTGATACATTTGCTTCTGCTTATTGGTGTTCTGTTTCTCCAGTTCACTTGGGTCCGGGTAGTGAACAAGTTGCACACGGCGTGAAATCTTCCCAACTGTCGATAGGATAAAACAGCATCATGCAAGTGCATTAATTTAGTATCCACAACAACTAATATAGAGATAGCAAGAACAAACCGAGACAGTTTGATAACTGTAAAGGGCTTCACTAGCAAACCTATTCAACTAAATGCTCACAACATTTGGTTGATTGGAAAATGACGACGACACAAGTAACACAATTCCATTGAAACAGGAGGGCATCTATCATGGATAAAGGACCACAATTTCACAACAGAGATAATCACATGCTAAGATAAAAATATTCGTTTAAGCAAAGAAAGGAAGCGAGTGACGATGAATGGAAGGCAAGAAACTCATCCAATGAGCGTACCAATTTTTGACTCGGATGCAGAGGATAGGAAAACTGTAGCATTTGGATCTTGAGCGTTAAAATTGACCACATCATATGATTTTCCTGCTATCAAGAGAGTCATTTGACCACAATATAAGTTTTTCAAAAGTTAATTCATAATGCTGAACTGTCTGTGTCCATATATGGCCACATTTTTTTTTTTTTTTGCTAAGGCTAGTATTTAATTAGCTAGCCTTATATCAAGCCATCACCAGAGATCGAATTCACATCAAACAAATGACATGGACATCGAAATAACACTTTCTCCAATGTCAGTATAATCAAATTTATACTTGCCAGATGAGCCCTCAAAACTGCCTAACAATCCATTATGATGAAGCTTTAGCGACAGTTCTTGCCCATCAAAATCAGGAGCCTGCAATGCCAAGAACAAATCTAGTAAACTCAACACCAGACCGAGCTAGAATTCAGAAGCCACAATGGAAACTATAAACACTAAGCCCACATGATTTCCTTCACATCCAACCAAGATGATCTTGGCCACTATGGAGGTCATTTGAAACTGTACATCAGTTTAATACTTCAAATAAAAGACAACCACGGCTCTGTAATCATGTGTGGGAGCATTGGTCCTTGTCTTACCATGGTTCAAGTAGACAGGTCAATCCCGAAGGGGTGATTGTCTATCTTATAGTTGGTCAGAAGGAGAAAAAAGCTTAGTACGATGATCCCGTATGTTGGATGAGAATTATTCAGGTGGCATTGAAAGTTCTTTGTATAGGTTCAACCACCAAAGAGCTTTTTGTAGCGCTTTACATAGTTGGGGGAAGAGAGTTTCCGCTTCTCGAGATCAATTTTCTAGATTTCTCTTACACACTTGGAACTTGGAAGTGTATCGGGCCTTTTTGCGGTTGTTTTTTTATAAACAGGCCGCATTTGCTTAATGCCTTCTCTATTATGCTCTAATTATCTATCAAAAGAGGAAGACATGTTGTACTTTACCAAATGATGCTAGACATTTTTTCTTCGTTGAATTGTGGACTTTCTTTGTACATAAAAACAGGGATTTCTCCATCAGTTTCTTTTCTTTAGGAAAATGAAATATACAAATATCTTCTAGCATCTCACACTCCTTTCTCCCCTCTTGTCTAGCACTATTAGAGAATGGGAAACCACCCCTCAGTCTCCTCTCCGGCCCGGTTAAAGATATGTCATAGTCTCCTCTCCGGCCGGTTAAAGATATGTCATCTACGCCGAAAAGATTCACAAAAAATTATTTTCTCGTGAATTTCCTGTTCCTACAAACCAATAGGACTATAATGCAATATAAATAGGTATTCTTCCATCATCTACCAAGTTATAGGTTTTTCAAACATTTGCCCAAATTGTAAATATCTTTGTTTGACACAACATTGGGTTATCTCACAGTGAATCGGTATTCGTACAGGAAGAGATGGGACGAAAGAACAGACGAAACCTTACTTGGTTACTTGGCCATTGAATGAGCCAAAGCTCTTTCGAGTCTGTCGGATCAAGTTCGATGAGTGGATCCTTGAAATACTCCTGGAATTCTGGAGGTATGTAGTCCACTTGATTTGCAGCATCCATCCCTTCCAACGAAGTACCTAAATTGACAACGAGACAGAACAATCGGAAGTGTTGCTGGCTTGCTGCTGAGGGGCGTTGGATTGCGCGCGCGCGCTCGAGATCGAGAGAGAGAGAGAGAGAGAGAGGGGAATGCTGCTGTGCAAAAAAGGGGATGAAAACCTAAACGAAATTAATTTGGGAGTCCACCTATCGGATCTTGGCCCAAACACTAACCTCTAGACCAAATTTCTACATGATCTTGGCCCACACTAATGGCTGCCAAAGCCCTTTTTTTTTTCTTGTCTTGCTACATTATTATTACTATTATTTTTCAATCGGTAGATCAATTTATTTATGAAATCGTCAAAGTGGAAACATCAAGGGATACTTCCCTACTAATCCAGTTCGAAACAACCTCCTGTCAGATTAGAGGTCTATCCAAGGATAGAACATATATTTGTCTATAACACTAGTCACCCTATTGCAGTCGCGAAAAACAAAATGAAAAAAAACAAGAACGAAACTTATTAGCCAAAAATAATTCATCATGGATGACGACTTCTGAACATGGCTTGACTGAAGAAAGACCTCGAATCATCTTGATGACTGTCTGCACATCCCTTTCCACCACATAATCCCTGTCTAAAGAGCAAATTGGCAACCCCAAAGCAAACCGAAACCCTTCAGCTTCAACTACTTCAGCGGACAAGCAACATTTAAGCGGTGAGGCAGCAGCACCCACGACATTACCCATATAATGACGAATCACCATACCCACACTTCTCTTACGAGTTTTTGCGTCAAACGTTCCATCGACATTGATGTTCAAAACCCCAAGTTCTGGATATTTCCGCCAGGCTACTGTAGACACCCCAATTTTCGATCCCCATGCCCATTTGGAATCCCCGATGATGAAAAGGAACACGTAAAATATACCTCGGAATGTTCCCTCGAATCGAAAAGCCCAAAAGAAACAATAGCTCAATCGTACGGCCTAACCCAATCCAATGTACGGCCCAAAACCCCAAAGTTTCACCATCTCCATCATGCGGTATGTTTGGTTGTACCGTACAGTACATTAAGCATGCCATACGGCACCCATGTCTTGTCACCACGGATCCTGGGTTGCCCAGCAGCTCGTTTCGTTTGCGTAACACGCAAAGCCTACCCGTAGCTCGACATTTTTGTCGTGGGAATATGGCCTAACATGTGAAGTCGTCCAAAGCCTCATGCCTACATAACCCAAGCTCAACCGAACAATTTCGGGGATTTACGAAGCAGCTAAATTCATACCCGAATTAAAAACCAAAATCTCCAGCCAAGAAACTCTCCCAAAACTCCATCACACTTTGTAAAAAATTTCTTAAACCACCATCGTCGTTCCAAAACCACACTGAAACCGAATTCGAAACCCAAACCCGAAAGCTATAAACCCAAGTGTTCGATCCAGAGGGATATTTCAGAGGTATATTAATGTTTTTATCAACATTATTGTTCTTGAGGGGAGTTTTGCTGGGTTTAGGAGAGGTTCTATACCTCTTCTGAATCCAGCAAGTTCAAATTTCAACAAATGGGATAACCTACGGGTAGTTCATACCTCTGGAGCAATGTCACGGACACATTCGATGTGTTTTGTGACATTCGTATAATCAAGGTACATTCTAAAATCATTCAAAGGATTTTCTGGTTGAAAAATAATGATTTGACATCAACAAAACAAAAGCCATTTTCTTTTTGCCGAAAGAATTTTTTTTTGAAAACAAAATGAATATTGGCACCGTACGGCATTGATACGGCACCGCGAGGTGTAATCTTGGATGCCGTACGGCATTAGTGGCAAATGATTTTCAAAATGCTCTGTTTTCCCGGATTGAAGGTCTGTTTTCTTAAAACTTACAAAGGTTTTATTACGCTTTGCCCCTTTAGCTTTTAATTCCTGCTATTACGTCCCTCTCTTTTATTAGTTTATGTCAATTTGTGTATTGTGTGATTTATCATTTTTATCTGCCTCTTTAAATGCATATTTTCCTTTCATTTATTTATAAATTGTTTATGAGAATAAAGTTTTCAAAAAAATCTTTTCATAAAAATCCCACAAATATTTAGTAGAGACCGGAAGTTTCCGGGCGCGCGGGGTGCTTTTTCAAACAAAACCTTCCCCGCTCGTAACCTGGCTCCCGAACCCAAATCTCTATTGTTCGCAGATCCAAACCCTTTTTCAGCAGCAAAAGAGTCACAATTTTTCTTAAAACGGTTTCTCGGGTACCAAACATTTTTCAAAAATTAAACCCCGAGTGGCGACTCTAAAAATTCTTTTTCCCAAAAATCGCCCCTTTTCAAAACACAAAACCCGTGGACCATTTTCCCGACTGTCCACAGCTACGCTAGCATCAATGGTTGAATTTGCATTTCATTGTTCTTTCCTAGTCTTTTTTTTTTTTTGGACTCATCACAAATGGCATTAAACCAGCCCGAAGGCAATACAGATTTCGATAAAATAAAATGGAAGAGCCAAAGCTACCAATAGACCAGACCCGAGCACAGCACTAGCAAGCTCAATGACACATACTGCAAAAGCAGACCAACAACGAGGTTGGCAAATAGAGCCTGTCTAAGACGTGGAAGCAGAGGATCTAAAAGGATACACAATTCAAACCATAAGAAGAAACAGTCGAAATCTGGGACAAAAAAATCCCACACACGGGGGAGGGATGAACACTCCGTCGAAGCACGGAAAACAAACTAACAACAAAAAACAAAAGAAAAATAGTCCGGTCATCCTACATTGCCAACAGAATCGCTGCCTCGATACCGGTAACTTATTCGCCGGAGATACATAGCCGATCTACCCATGCAACACCATAGTCGCAACCGAACCCAACCGATAGCCACCGATAGGAGGAGGGGAGAGGCGGACGGTGGGGATGGAGGGCGAAGGGTAGAACATCCATCATGATCTGGTGGAGGTAGGCTGGACGGAGGAGGAGGAGGGAAGAGGCGGTGGTGGATGGTGATGGTGGATAGGGGCGGCGGCGATCGGAGAACACCAGGTCGACATGCATGCGGTGGTGGTGAGGAGGAGGATGGTGAAGGAGGACGAGGAGCAGCTGATGGTGGTGTTGGAGTGGAGGATCGGCTAGGAAGGAGGGGCGGG